>PVKA01026760.1:0-31343 GCA_004027165.1 Ctenomys sociabilis
ATATATATATATATATATATATATATATATATATATATATATATATATCTCCAATGTAGAAATACACTCCTGCATAAGTAGGAATATACTCCTTCACAAACATTAAACCTCAAAGGAGAAATGAAGCAGATAAACCTTTTGACAAAGTTCAGCACTCATTCATGATAAAAAAAAAAAAAAACTACAGAGAATTGGAATAGATGGTCTATATCTCAACCTGATGAAAGACATCTATGAAAAACCAACATTATATTGAAAGGACAAAACTGAAGGGCTTTTCATTAAAATGAGGAACAAGACAATGATGTCCAGGGCCTCTACTCCTATTCGATATATTTCTGAAAACATTAGCCAGAGCAATTAGATAAGAGAGACAAACAAAGGGAATAAGGTTTGGAAAAGAACAAATGAAATTATCATTATTTTCAGATAGCATGATACACTACATGAGGACCTTAAAAGCACCAACAAAACTCTTGTAGATTTAACAACCAAATTCAGTACTGTAGCGGTTAATGCTCAAAAATCAGTAGCATTTTTGTACACAAAGAATGAACACACTGAGAGAGAAATTAGGGAAATCACGCCTTTTACAATAACATGCAAAAAAAAAAAAAAAAAAAAAAAAAAAAAAAAAAAAAAAAAAAAAAAAAAAAAAAAAAAAAAAAAAAAAAAAAAAAAAAAAAGGAATCAATCTTACAAAGGAAATAAAAGCTTTGTACAGTGAAAATTATAGTACTCTGAGAAAAGAGACTGAATAGTATTTCCATGCTCCCGGATAGAAAGAACCAACATTGTGAAAATGACCATACTCCGAAAAATTATTATACAGATTCAATGCGATCCCAATTAAACTACCATTAGTATACCTCACATAGGGCCGGCCTGGTAGCTCAGCAGATTAAAGCACCTGCTTCACCAGTGTGCACCAGCCAGGGTTCAATCCTCGGCATGCCTTGACAGCTCCTGAGGCCACCCTGAGAGGGGGACTGAGACTGGGTGTGATGGTACATGCCTATAATCCCAGCACTTGGGAGGGTGTAAACAGGAGAATAACTATGAGCCCGGTCTACGTAGTGAGACCCTGAACACCCTGTAGACCCTTCCTTAAATACAGGGAAAAAATAATGTTTAGATCTTTAATCCATTTTGATTTTAGTTTAGTGCATGGTGCTAGACCCAGGTCTAGTTTTAGTTTTTGACATGTGGAGAGCAAGTTTTTCCAGTACCATTTTAACTATGTCTTTTTATAAATGCCCCTTATTAAATGCCTGACTGCTTGTCACATCAGCAAATATCTTCTATTAAGAAAGCTCAACCGTTGGCTTATCTGTTTCTTACGGAATAAAAATGATTAAATAAAAAACTAGATATAAAATGTCCATTCTTTCCTTGAACAAGGATGACTTACAAAAGTTTAATCAAATTCCTCTGAGCCCACAACTATTCCAGAACCTATAGAATCTAGTTTCATCAAGAATAATACTGTCAGTCTGCTGAAATTCCCATGTCTTGCCTTCTGACTTCACTCAATACAACATCATATTCCTCAGAAATCTGCCACACACAAAAGCCTTATATGCTTTAATATCTAATAACCCTGACCTATCGTCAATAAAAATTATACTGATCTGATAGAGCAAAAGTATCACCTTCCATCTGCTTTTTGGCTTTCAATTTCTCCTTCTTATTACTGGAATTGGAGTACAGCCCAAGTTCTCTCCAAAACTTTTTTGATTGTCTAGATTGATAAAGCTGTCCTTCCTAGCTTTGACAGGCATTATCAAACATTTTTTGTCCTTTAACATAAGAAAATGGCATACTTTACAATTTACCTTAGCTTTTCTTTCCAAACTTGTGTCAATCCACAAAAAAATGCTCTCCAAAGCAAGGAGGCCTATTTTATTTCCTTTAAGAAATGCAGCAGAAGAAAAATAATATTTAATATGGACTCAAGTCACTTCATGCTCTCTGTATGAATGATAGAAATCAATTCAGAAGTATTGAACACTTGATTTTTTAAAAAACATTATGCACTTTGATGATAAGGCTTAACTAGTTCTACAATGGGAAAAATCTGAGAATCTTTGCTCAAAGTTTAAATAAATGTGAGTTAAAAGAAGCCTAAATTCTACTATGAAACACAGTGATAGAGTTAGGTAGTGAGGAGTGAGGCAAGCAGATAGGGTAAGGATAAAGGCATTGGAGAGAAAAAGGAACAAGCAAAGATATGTACAATGTAGGATAGCTGATGGCTAATTTCCTGTGATGAGGCATAGCAAGTAATTGAGAACATGGTGGTGTAAGAATTGGTTGTGAATTGTGGGTACTAAGCTGAACTGTAACCATCACAAGATGGTGAAATACACAAAAGCCTTATGTTAGTATCATGTAAGGAAAGGAATACAGTGAATCAAAGCAATAAGAGAAAGGACAGATGAACCTAGAATTGAGTAAAAAGACTGTGAGCAGTTTAGCTTATTGTTCAATAACTTAGGAAAACAAGGCCACACTAAAAATAAGCCCGAAAGTGATCAAAGATGTAGAGTGTGCCTAAGGAGAGTCATCTGGAGAGAAAACATTCTCCCAGGCTTTCACAGAGAGCAAATTGGTCAAGCAATGACCATGAGTCATCCACATGGCTGACACTGACAAAGATTCTACAAACTGTGGTACAGGATTTCAGGGTAAATCCTGAGGGGATTTGACTGACCTTGTTATATTTCTTGTTACATAGGTTTTGCTTTATCTTGGTCTTGACCATCCAGC
Source organism: Ctenomys sociabilis (assembly GCA_004027165.1). Lineage (NCBI taxonomy): Eukaryota > Metazoa > Chordata > Mammalia > Rodentia > Ctenomyidae > Ctenomys > Ctenomys sociabilis. The sequence continues at coordinate 2,770 of PVKA01026760.1, forward strand.
AGAAAAGTATAATAACAAGGTATAAAAAGTAAAGTCGTATTAGTATGATGAGGTATAAAAGGCTCAAGTCAACACCTTCTGACATTGCCAGTCATTTGGATAACTCAGTACTATTATGGACTACTTGACTATATTGGAATATTTTACTGAATTCATGCACCTACAATATTTAAATGACAATGTAATACCCTTGTCTGACAAAACTAAAACAAAAAAGGGGATACAAATGAAGGACCATTTTTATCTGTATATGCAAAATAGGATAGATAGATATACAGCTACTTTCTCTTAATTCAGTGAGAAGAAAGATTTGTACTAATAGTGTTTGGACAGGATATCATGTCTGCATCTTGTACTATGAATAATCACTGCAAAGACAACAATATTCAATATATTAATTATTGAAACTGTCCTACTAATCAGTTTTGAAACTGTCTCATTACTATTTGTTTCTCAATAAAATTAATAAAAATAGGCCCAAAACAACAAGTCACCTGTGGGGAATTCTCTGAGATAAGGGATGAAAGGCAAAGCTAAGCACCATATGATTTGAACATCCACCTACAAGTTCTTCTCTTCAATCAATGTAATTTCCTGCTCATTATGCAGCAAAGAGCTATGCGAGAAGAATGCATCAGAGCACATTAAAATTGCTTTAACTCTCAGATAATTGTCAAAAGAAGTAAAATGTAATACTTGAGGTGACTCATTTAGGTAGGAGGTGACAGCAGGTGAAATTAAGAGGAGTATGATGTGATGTGCTACTTCCTTTAAGGTGATACCATATATACCCATGAAGGAGAAAAAAAGGACAAAATTTGCATGTGTACTTTATTTTAATATTCACATATTATGGATAGGAAAAATGAATTAATGAAATAATTTATGTTCATGCTTATAAAAGCCATATTATATAAAGATTATTTGTCCATTTCAGAATTATAAATAACACAACTGAATTTCTCTGCTATATTAAAAATCTTACAGCACTAATGAGTTTTAATGATAGGCTGAGGCCTATGAAAACAGTTAACCTCAAGAAAATAAAACTTGCAGTAAGGGAATGAATAAGGAAAAATATGAATTAAGAGGTTTTCTTCCTACAAACAATTTCATGTCATTGACTTTCATGGGTAGGAGGCACAGCTAAAAGTAGATCTTAGAAAATTACTCTACCAAAACAATATACTAACAAGTTATAAAAATCTTTGGTCCTTATGTGACTCAATGTCTTTTCCTACTTTTTTTTTTTTTTGAAACCGAGGATTGAACTCAGGACCTTGTGCTTGCCAGGCAAATGCTTATTCTACTGAGCCATCTTCCTGGACTGATTCAATGTCTTTTGTCCAGTAATTCTCATAGTGTAATCCCTGAACTGATAAGAAAAGTACTATATGGAAACTGGTTGCAGATGCAAATTCACATCTTAGAGATAGACAGGAGAGGAGTAAGTGTATTGAAACATTTTTATCCAAATCTGTTCTAGCCATCAGTTAAAGACTACTTCTGGAGACATTACCATGAATACATGGTGGGTTTGCTTCCTTGGCTACAAAAGCAAAAGAAAAAAAATCTGTCAGGCAGAGTGGTAGGAGAAAGGTATCAGTCCTAATCAGTCTTGCAATGAATGGAAAGGACAGGGCACCAAATGCCTCTATTATGCTCTCCAAACTTCATAAGATCTAGGTCTTATTGTCTCAATCATTATTATGTTGTTGTTTTTTATATTTAGGACAGGGTGTACAGGGTCCAACTGCATAGATCAGACTTGAAGCGGTCCTCCTGTTGACAGCCTCCTAAATGCTGGGATCACAGGGACAAGCCATCATGCCCAGTCTCAGTCGCCATATCAGTGCACCCTGGGGGTTGGACAGGCACAGCTGGCTTGGAGATGAACTCCAGGCCCCTGCATCTGCCTAAGCAGGTGCTATAATCCACTGAGCTATTTGGCCGGCCTGACTATTATGTTAATATCGATGGTGAACTCCATGAAAAGAAAGACGTGTAGGGTCTTGTTTAGCACACAGTAAAATGGTGTTCAATCACTTTCCATTTTTTTCTGGGACTGTCCCCAAACAAGCTGGGTATGGTGGAAACTTGGTGCCAGTTGCTGCTATACAGTAATTCTTCTGAGCGGAACATTCAAGTAGGTAATCCCTGAAGATGATAAACTTTGCTGGTTCCTCTAACACATTTAATAACTGGGTGCTTTAGAAACTATTTAAGTAGTACAGAACATGAAATATAGTATATTTTTGAAGAACAAATGCCAATTGATTCAGTAAATGAATTTCTGTAATTCTACCATTGATTCATAGCAAACATATAAATTCTCAGTGGGAATGAGAAAATCTCTGTACAACTTCCCTGTTATGTCTTTTATCTAGATGCCCCCTCCAAAGGCTCATGCACTGATAGGTAGGTTTTTAACAATGCTGAATCTTGGCTTCATGATGTTGGATTAGGGGATGAGATACTGGGCTTATGGCATATGATAGCTAAATTATATTAGCATTAATTTGTATGTGGGTAATTGATGGGAAGATATAGGATGTGGGTGGCACCACCCTAAAGGCTCGTAACCTGGATAGGATAAAAAGGAGAGAACGGCTTACTGCTGTTGCTTGCTGCTTTGCTGCCTTCTGCTTGCCATTTCATGAATTGATTTTACTCTGCCGTGCCCCTCTGGCATGCCACCCTGCCCTGGACACAGCCAACTATGCCCTGTAATTCTGCAAACTGTGAACCAAAACAAACTTTCTCCATTAATTTGTGGGTTTCAGGTACCTTTTATTAGCAATAAGAAAATTAACTAAGGCATTTCCCCAAGCTTTATTTCTAGAAATAGGCTTTGAAATTGTATACAACTGTATCCTTGAGTAAGTTCTTTTTCCATATTCTGTTTCTTTTGGGCTCCAGTCAGATTTTCCAATTAAGTCTCCTATCAGTGTCCTGTTACAGCCTATTAAACCACTTTATCCAAGGTATTCATATAATTTATAAAATAAATAAAATAAAACAGTGGTCACCTCTATTTACCACTGCCTGTCCATAAGTTTACAGGCTCAGTTCATCCATCTATGTTGATTTTTATGTAACTGATTATACTTTAGTATAAATTTTATCTCCTTTTATGTGCCTATCTCTCACTTAAAAATGATTTCTTATGTATTCAATATACATACCTTTTAAGTGAGATAACTGGTAAGGAAAGTGATGTCACAGAAAACTCTCAGTTTTAAAGGTTGCCAATTGATCCAGTCAATAATCTAGCCTGAAAGAGTGTTCTGTCTCAAATAGGTTTTCATTTGTATGAAATAGTAATCTTATAAACAAGGAAATTTCACATACAGTTATCAATATGTCTATTTTCGTCTTTCAAAAAATCAGAGGATTGGTTAGTTTTGCTTTCACAATTTGTAAGGCACTACTGAGAAATTGTTGTTCACTTAAGATAGGGTACACACACCCAGTTCATCATCATTGACACCATTTGCCACAGTTTTCCTGCCCTGCCTTCAGAGGCATTGAATTTGTGACCCACTTCAAACAAGACTTTGGATATAAAACTTTAGAAAAATTTTATATTGATGTCTCAGACTGGGGAACTTTTATTTGGGATATAGTCTCCTCAGACTTGATTGATTACATTATTGCGTATAATTGATATTGCACATCCAGGGAACCTAAGATGACTGTGATAAGGTATAACACATTAAGTGATACAAGACAGTCTGTCCTCTTCCTGATGTACTCTCAGCAATACTCTCCTGGTCTTATCTAAAGTCAGGCCATACTTCTGCCTTACAGAGCTCTTCCTCAGGATAATTTTACACCAACACCAGCATGGCAGAGAAGCCCTGGAAGAATAAAGACAGAACTAAAACATGAAAAGAAATTAAACCTGTGGAAAAAGTTTGAGTTTAAGGGAGAATGTGAATACATGACCACATGACAGAAATGAAAATGTCCTTGTTTTGGGAGTTAAGGAGCAATCTCAGTACTTTAATCTTATTTTTCCATTAGAATCAGAGCTTTAAAGCATGTATATGGTGAAATTTATATAGGGAAATGGTTAAAGGACTGAAAAATTAAAGCCAAATGAGTTATGTCACCACTTTAAAGGTAGCTATGGGTTGATTCATGAAAAGCACAAAGTGAGGGTGCTTCTCTTAGAGTGATGAATTGAGACCAAGAAGATTTTGTACTTGGTAGGGCTGAAGAATGGTGATCAAGTTGATCCCTGACTCCTGTACTTGCTAAAAGAACATTTTAATTGAAGAAAAACTGGATAGTAAAGACCATCCCAAGATACATTTCTCTACTCATTTTCCAAAGTGATCTCCTAGCACCTGTCTGACAAGTGCAGAGTTCTGAGTTCAATCCCTGGTACAGCAAAGTGATCTCTTAAAACCAGTCTTATAAATTGTACAATTTCAGTGAAGATATATCTTATCTTTACTGCTATAAAAATTGAAATTGTGCATATGGATTATATGTGCCTTTTTACATATTAATGAATCATTTGCAGAAGAATATTGACTTAGCCTAAATACCTCCAAAACGTGATTACTAATAGTTCAATCCTTTCTCCCAATTATAGAACATAGTATTATGAAGCAACAATAAAGAAAACTCATATCATGTGTGACAATCATTAAATCAATAGACTCTCTGTGCTGGGGAAACCCCTAAATTTTGCTCCAGTGATATATCCATCACTTGCCCCAGATGTTTTTACATTACCCTATGTACAGTGCTTACCATGCACCTTGTTCACATTCAACACTGACTTTGTATTGACAAACTATATTAGTTTTCCAGGGCTATGTAACAAATTGCTAAAAGCTGAGCATCTGATAGTATCCCTTTATTGCCTGATGGTTTTGAAGGTCAGAAATCCAGGTGAAGTTGGCAAGTTCCCTGCTCTGGGTCTCACAAGACTGAAACCAATGCATTAGCTGAAAATTTTCTGCTTTAAGAGCACATGTGTCACTCAGCCACCTTGTCTTTGACAAGGTGTATCTGTAGTGGTTGATACATTGTATCAACTTAGCTAGATGACTCCCACCCTAGGAACCCCCTCTGGAGCACTATTGGGCCCACCCTAGGGCATGGTTGGTTCCACCGTGGGGAATGATGGGGCCCACCCCCAGAGTGATTCAGCACAAAGAGACCATATAAAGGGGCTGAAGAAGGAATCCGTGTTCCACTTTCCTGGAGGAACATCATCGCCTCGCTTGCAATGCAGACTCTTCGGCCTCTGGCTCAAATTGTTCAGCTTCTGTCAAAGACTCTTCAGCCTTCCATTGAAGCCCCATTGGCTTTTTAATAAGAGACTTGCAAGGAGCACCGCAGTGAGCTTCAGATCCTGGGACTGAATCCTTTAGTCTCGGGTGTGCAGATGCCCTCTGTACACTCCCTCATCCAACTCTGCAGCTGATTATCATAAGCCAATCTTGCAAGTCCTTATACATTTGTACATCTTCTGTTAATATCTGTGCCTTATATCTTCCTCTAAGTAAAACTTTTGCTAATGCAGTACCAAACACATTCAATGGAAGTAAGATAGCCTTTTAATAAATGGTGCTAAAAAAACTGGTTCTACATGTTGAATATTAAAATGGATTCATGTCTTTCCCCATGTACTAAACTAAATTTGAAATGGGTCATAGATCTAAATATTGCAACAGAAATATTAAATCTTTGGAAATATAGAATAGTAAAATCTTGAAGACATTAGTTTAAGCAAATATTTTATGAACAAAACCCCTATCTCACAAGAATTATCAGAAAGAATCAACTGGAGTCTGATTTTATTAAAAACTTTGGCACAGCAAGAAAACCACCAAGGGTGAAGAGAAACCTACAATGTAGGAAAAGATATTTGCCAGCTGTTCCTCAGACAAATAATTATTATCCATGACATACAAAGAACAAAAATTATTAGACTTCCTAAATTTAAAGACCCAATCCAAAAATGTGCGTCTGAAATGAGTATGCACTTCTCAGATGAAGGAATGCAAACAGCAAATAAATATATGAAAAAAATGTTACAGAACTGGCCATTTGACAGATGTGATTGGAACAATACTGAGATTTCACCTCATCCATAAAAGAATGGCTATCATCAAGAAACAAGAGCCAGCCAAATAGCTCCGCAGATTAAAGCACCTGCTTGGGCAGATTCAGGGGCCAGGAATTCAATCCAGGGCCTGCCATGCTGGCCCAGCCCCCAGGGTGTACTGAGATGGAAATTGAGACTGGGCGTAGTGATGCACACATGTAATCCCAGCACTTGGGAGGCTGTAAACAGGAGGATCACTATGAATCCAATCTATGCATCAAGGCCCTATAGACCCTGTCCTAAAATTTAAAAAAAATCAATGAACCACAAATGCTGAAGCTAGGGAGAATAGAGAACCCTTCTCCACTGAGGGGGACACATACATAGACTAGTGCAACCATTGTGGAAATCAGTGTGGAGATTCCTCAAGAAACTAAGATTGAAGTTTTCATTCAACATAGCTATTCCCATGATGGGTATTTTCCCAGAAGAATTAAAAATATTGTACCACAGCAGTATATAATATATCTCATGTTTATAGCAGCACAGTTTGTAATTGTAACAACTAGATCTTGGAAACAACCCAAATGCCCATTGACCAAGAAATGAAAAAAAAAAAAAAAAGAGTCTTGTAGCTTTTTTATACAATGGAGTACTACTCAACCATAAAGAAGGATAAACTGCAGACTTTCATAGGTAAATAGATGCGACTTGGGACCACATTCATAACTAAAATAAACCAGATGCACATGTGCAAACTTCATATTGTCTCCTAATATGAGAAACTGAAAGAGTAAATAAGATCCAAAGTGTGCAATAGATATCATAAAATGGAAGAAACTGTTTAAAAGAGAAGAGAAATTGAGAGGCAAAAAGTATAAAATTAAAAAATATATATATTTACTTGAAAAGAAATATTTGTATTAATATTGTTTTGACAATTAAAGGCTGATGCCTTGTACTCTGAGTCACTAATTTGAAGATAACTATTTGCAATATATTAACCACTGTTACTCTCCTACTATTATTATTTTTTTTTTTTGCAGAGCCAGGGATTGAACTCAAGCCCTTTTGCTTGCCAGGGAAGCATTCATTCCACTGAGCCATCTCCCCAGCCCCTCTCCTATTATCTTGCTTAGAAAGTTCTTTTTTGTCTTTAAAATAATAAAAAAAAAATTAAAGAGTACATGCATTTTGATTAGGCCCACCCTGGTATCCTATTTTTATCTTTTCTTCTTTTGGCAGCACTGAGGATTACACTTTTTCTTAAAGAGAATACAAAACAGTAATAAAAAGGAGGACACTGTAGGCCAGCCTCTTCTGAAGCCTGAGCATACTCATGACTAGTTGAACCCCAATGAGACCAAGGAAATTGCCAATGCCAGTTTCCATCAGCAGAACCACAAATTGATCAAAGATGGGCTAATCATCATAAGCTTATGACTGTCCATTCTCGGGCTCAATTCCGGAAGAACACTTTGGCTCACTGGAAGGGCAGGCACATGGGCCGAAAGCCAGAGAAGGTGACCTGGATGTGCAGAATGTGGATCCTGAACAGGCTGCTCCAGAGATCCTGGGAATCTAAGATCCACAAGCCTGTGTACCACAGCCTGTACCTGAAGGTGAAGGGGAATGCGTTCAAGAACAAGTGGATCCACATGGAGCACATCCACAAGCTGAAAGCGGACCAGGCCAGCAAAAAGCTCCTGGCTGAGCAGGCTGAGGCTTGCAGGTTGAAGACCAAGGAAGTGCGCAAGCGCCGTGGGCCAAGAAGGAAGAGATCATCAAGACCCTGTCCAAGGAGGAGTAGATGAAGAAGTAGTGCCCTGCGTGTACAGAGTGGACAGGTACCAAATAAAAGAGCTCTTCTCCACTAAAAAAAAAAGTAATAAAAAGGAAAAAAAGAGAAATGATACAGAATTTAACTAAACAAAATAATTTGAATTCAACAGTATTTGTTATATTAAATATTGTCTTTAAATTATTTGCTCAGATTACCAGATATATGCATGAAAAATTAGAAAAAAATGAAAAAAGAAAAAGTTATAAGAAATTAAGAAGAGAGAAAAAAGGAAAAATATAGAAAAGAAGACAAAAAGAAGTGTTAATTTGTTTGTGCCATATGCCAAGACACAATGACAGAAGTGCTATCAAATTTCATTTACATGTTCGGAGTATTGGGATATAGAATCTTGGGCCTCATTTATAGAAAATGTGTCAACCACATCTTTCGATGTACATTTTGACATGCACAGGGACAGTTCATAAGTACACCATGAATTATATCAACTGTTATGTGATGAACAACCTGAAGAAAGACTCAGATTTCTGACACATCATAAGAATTTGTCTTGCACAGCATGAAGATTTGTCAGTCAACTGTAGTCCCCAATACCTGGATACCAATACGTTGCATCTGGATCTTTCGTGGAAGGGAATCTGATGCATAGAAATTGATCAACAGAGACACTAGGATGCTTTCTTTTCTAAAAGCATATAAACTGTACCCTAGGAACTCTGCATTGCCTTAGCCGTCTGGTGTCAATTTTGGAACTCAATAAATAATTTTAGGATTTGAGTGATAAATAAATCATTGAATGTTCTGAAATGCATGTAAATTAGTTAGTAGAATAACATAATCTTTCCAGGCTTTAATATTTGTAGATATGGTAGACAATATTTTCTGCTTTCTCTTCACAGATTTTGGGTTCAGAAAAGATTAGTACTATTACTTTATTCTGAAATTATTTAAATTAATTTAAAATTAATATTCAAATAAAGTAATACTTAGCCTAGATTTCTTTTAGTCTCTAAGGAAATCTATTAATCTTATGTGTATATTTATATATGTGGCAAATTCTAACACATACTGACTAACATATCTTTGATTTAATATTTGATCAACTCAAACAGACTGAGGACCTACTATTTACCAAGCATCTTCACAGGTATTAAGGACAAGCAGATAAGCAAAGGAAAATGGGCCATGGTTGAGAACATATTTTAGTAAGTAAAACAGGTAACACTAAATATCTACTATAATGCCAAGTTGTGGTAAGTACATTACAGAAGAGTCATAAATAAAGCTAGAGATATAATCTTTTCTCTGAGCACACATATGTCCCGACAAAAATTCCAGGGTTCTATTAGCATGAATAAAATACTATTTAAGTATATAGCTATCTCAACATCAGAATCACAATAATTAAGCCAATTGGGATTAACAGTTAAACTAGAGGACTATCTCTGACGACTATCTCCTTGGCAAGGTTTTCAGGATACATGATGTGCTAGAATGAAGCCCTACTAGATGCCTTTCAATTTTTATATTTGCTATGAAAACAAGAGATTCTCAAACTATATTTATGGAGAAGTATTGCTCTTTATTGGTTTCAGATTTTAACCAAAAGTAACATGTCCATTTGACTTAACTATAAATAGATACAAAATTCCAATCAATTTTGAAGATTCAGTTGATCTCTGTGAAGCCTGACTACATTCTGCTTCTTGCCATGCTTTTCTTCTTTAAAAGGAAGGGTTCCGTTTCTCAGAACCCTAAAGTCATTCAAATAACAGTATGTGAAAGTGCTTAATGAATGCAACTCTAGATTTCCAGATGTTTCAGATTTTTTGTTTGTTTTTAAGTCAAGATTTCACTATGTAGTTCAGGCTAGTATTGACCTCTCTATGCACTTCAGAGTGGCCTTGAACTGGCAGTGATCATCTGTGTCAGCATTCTGAGTTCTGCAATTATAGGTGTGTGCTACAATACTCAACTCAAAATCCCTCCTTGGATTGAGCCAAATAATAATGCATCTGAGGTTCTTCCAAGGTGCTTGTGGTCTTTTACCTCTTCAGTCTTCCCTAGATTACTTCTCTCCATCTTGCATCTGTTTTTCCATTCTATTTGCCCCTGTTTGCTGCCCTCCTCACTTCCATTTATCTCAACAATTCTTGATCTAATACATTGTCACAGCCCTGCCCATGTTTCACCATGGAAAGTAAAATACTATGTTATTGCTTTATTAACTTTATTAAAGTCTAGCAATTTTTACAGTAATCTGGAAATCTTTACAACCTATTGATATTTTTTTTACAAACCTGCAGGACACAGTCCTTCTCAGGTGTCCCATACTGAGCATCTCATCATAGCCATTTCAGCATGCTACCATGCTGCTGAGAAGCAAAGCCCTTCATATTCACATGAGACTCTTGTCTTCTCTCCACAAATCCCTGGGCCTGTAACACACTCATTTTAAAGGAAGCAAAATCTGGGGAGATAGCTCAGTAGAATAAGTCCCTGCCTGGCAAGCACAGTGCACTAAATTCAATCCCCTGTACTGCAAAAAAAAAAAAAAAATACCATTATGCTATTTTGGCACCAAGGAGGTGGCTCAGTAGAATAAGCACGTCCCTGGCAAGTGCAAGGGCCTGAGTTCAATCCCTGGTTCTGCAAAAAAGAAGGAGGAGAAGAAGAAGGAGGAAGAGGAGAAGGAGGAGGAGAAGGAGAAGAAGAAGAAGAAGAAGAAGAAGAAGAAGAAGAAGAAGAAGAAGAAGAAGAAGAAGAAGAAGAAGAAGAAGAAGAAGAAGAAGAAGAAGAAGAAGTTTGATGAGGTAAGAGAACTATAATTGTGCTAGTAATCAAGAGTGATTTACTATGCCAAGGATTAAATTGATTTTGGACTTGGAAGACGAGATCAAAAGAGTAACACAAATACTAGAACAAGACCTAGCTAAGTATATTTGTTAACTGTCATCCAGCTTGTTTCTATCTCTTTACATTGCTCTAGCCTCTAGTAACCACTGCTCTACTCTCTTCTGAGACTAACATTTTAGCATCCACAAATCACAATATGGTCACTATTGAAATATAACAAGTTATGATGTATTTCAAAATAAATAGAAAACAAAAATCTAAGAGTACTTAGCACATAGAAAATGTAAATAGCTAGGGTGATAGATATGCAATTTGCAATAACTGAGTCACTATACATCATACTTATGTATTAGATTATTATACTGAATCCTGAAAATTTAGACAAATACCATGGCTCAATTAGAATTTAAAAACAAAATAAGGGTCAACATGAATATTTAGCTAGTGGATGTAATCTGGTGTGCTTTATACCATTCTTTAGCATACTGAATGCTTCCTATAGAGCCTCTTTAATAGGCTCAAATAGAATGGGGGCCTGAACCCACAGCCATGATGTAGGGAAGGAGTTGGCAACCTTTATCTGTACTTGGTCAGAGAGTAAATATTGGAGATTTACATGGCTGGGTAGTTTTTCTAGTAGTCACTCAAGTCAGCCATGATAGTGTAAAGATAACCAAAACCAATCTATAACACAAGGGGCGTGGCTATATTCTAATGGAAAAACACATAGTGATCCAGAGTAAGCTCACAGGAGGTAATTTTCTGACCCTGCAGCAAGGGACTCCAGTGAGTGTTTGAATGACGAAGCCCTTTCTCTACCAAATGAATTAGTCAGTTCGAATGTGTGAGGTACTTCATGACCCTATTCCTAATAGCAGCCATTTAAAATGTATAAGCCTCAGGTCCCACAAGAGTGAGTATTTCCCTGTGTATAGGACAAGCAGATAGAAATGTGAAAGTATGAAATAGGGAGAAGATTCAGAACAAGTATATTTGTAACGCTATCACATCCTCTTAGGCCGGGGATGTAGCTCAGCAGTGCAAGTACCTGCCTGGAAAACATAAGGTCCTGAGCTCAAACACTGTTACAAAAAAATTCCTCTTTATAAGATATATGCAATCCTTAAGTGAATAAAACCAAATTTTCACTTCTATAATCACTTAATATAACATTTGAGCCAGACAAAAAGCATCAGTGGATTTGTTGATGAGTAGCTCAAATTAATGGAATAATTTCTTATTTGAGAACTAGAATCACATAATTGCATTCTAAGATGATGCAAATACACATTTTGAAGTTTTTGATGCAGAAATATTCCTCAGAAGGCTTCCATAAAGAAGTTTTATGTAAGTGTGTGAAAACATACTATGAGAGTCCTTTGTTCATACTCAGTCTTGGCATTTTTTATCAATAAGATTCAACACAGGTTTAGGCAAGCTCAGGGACTGCAGTTCAATTCCAGGCACCACATGCTGCACTAGCTCCACTCTTGGGTGCACTGAGCTGGCAATGGAGTTCAGGTATGGTGGCACACACCTGCAATCCCAGGATGGGGAAAGCAGAAAACAGAAGGATTACTACAAGTTTGAGCTGCACAGTGAGACCCTGTACCAAATACATAAAAAAAAAAAAGATTCAACACAGCTTTCAGAAAGCCAAGGAAAGGATTTCTGTGACAATCCTCGACAAGTGGTAGATCTACCCTAAGAAATCATATCAGATACTGGCACCTACTGGTAAAAATATGACAGAACAACTATTATATAAAACCACCGAGTCAGGGACAAAGAATGATGGGAAATCAAAAAACGTGAAGTGGTTCTTTAAATGAATCTCATACATTTACATCTGGTAATCTGAACAACTAATTTGAAGATAGTATCATTTAATGCATCAACTATTGTTGACTTCCTATTACTTTGTTTAGTAAAATCTTGTAATTTTAAAATTTTTTTTCTATGACTATTTTGTATTCTTTAAAAATAACACAATTAAATATGAAACATTGAATTATATGCTCAAGAAAAAATTACCAGAGTTGAGAGAAACCTATAAGGGATTTTGGGGTATAAGGCATTCTGGAGACAAACAGATAACATCCAGAAAAAATAAAGTGAAAAAATAGCTAGCAGAACATATACAAGACAGTCATAAAACGCCAGCATTAAATGGAGCAGGGGTTAACAAGTCACTTTTGAAAAGTTTGAGTTATTACAAAAGTAGATAGGACAGAAAAATCTCAAATTCTGATGAAAATTTGTCTTATTCCCATTAATAATTCCTTTAAGAAATATTTATAGAGCCCTAATATTTTGGTGCATCACTTTGGCTGACAGACATGCAAGCTGTACTTTTGTAATGAAATCATTTAGTTAAATGTTAGCCTGCTGTGTGTCTCAGTGGCTATGCTGGGGGAATGCAGGAAGCAATTTTTGCATTCACCCACCTGGTAGATGAAAGGCAAGGTATATGCACGAGTGTCAAAGTAGCAACTGGTGAGTTTTTAACCACTTTGTGCTTTTTTTGTGGATTTACAATTTGCTTTATTAATTTTTTCTTTTAATTTTTCTTATAGAATTACACTGATTCAGTATAATGTTTCTTGAAAATTTGCTTTTACAACTTTGGTAGGAGTTTGAAAGTGAATCATCGGGTGATTCAACTACCAATTAATACTTGGATCATGGAAGCCAAAAGCAAGAAACTACAGATAGAGAAATACAGAATTAAGATATTGATTCAGATGAGGAAGAAAGCAGTAATTAAATAACTACTTAACCAGTCCTGTACACCTGAGTGATCCAATACTAGAACTTACTTCGAAAATGTTATTAGTCTCTTGCCAGGGCTTAAACCAATTGGATAGAATGCCAACATTGCGATTCAGTGTTGGAAATTATTTGTAACAGATGTTATGTTACATGACGTTGTGAAATACACAAATAATGAAATACATTTAAATCATTTTATATCCACTAATAGTAACGAAAATATATTTATCATGACACTTCACTATCTGAATAAAAAGCTTCCCCAGATCTGTTAAATACAGCAGGACTTCATCATTCTAATGTTCAGAATCTAAAGAACTTTTGGAGAAATGATGGATGTGGCATTGAGATTTTTAAAACAACAGTGAAAATCAAGAGATTTGGTTTCTTTCAGAAATACTTATGTTTTGATAAAAAAAGACCAGCCAAGAAAGAGGGAAGGAAGGAAGGAAGGAAGGAAGGAAGGAAGGAAGGAAGGAAGGAAGGAAGGAAAGAAAGAAAGAAAGAAAGAAAGAAAGAAAGAAAGAAAGAAAGAAAGAAAGAAAGAAAGAAAGAAAGAATGAAAGAAAGAAAATAATTGGCCATTACTTGTTCATTTTTTGAAAGCTTTGCTTCTGGAGCTCCAGTGGTGCAATCGGTTAGCACGCGGTACTTATACTGAAAGCTTTGCTTCAAACTGTCAAGCAATTTATACACTGTACAGAACATGACAATTGATGAACAACTTGCATCATTCTGTGGTCATTCTAACTTTTGGCAATACATGCCAAATAAACCTTCCAAACATGGTATAAATATATGCCCTGGTAGATGCAAAGACATTTTATACCCTGAATTTAGAAGTTTGTCCTAGAACTCAGCCACCCACTCTTTCTTTGTGTAATAATCAACTATATGACTCTGTAAGTAGACCTGTTGCAGCTATTTCATAAAGCAAAGAAAATGTCGTATTGGACAGTTGGTCTACTAAGAATTCATTGATGTTACATTTGCTTAAAAAAAAAAAAAAAAAAAAAAAAACAGTAGCTGGCCAGCACAGGAACTATTGACAAGGACAAGTGAAGATTTCTGAAAAAGCGTGTTGTAATTTCACTGTAGACAAATGTATAGTGTAATCTTTGTACTTCAGAAATCACACTGGCCTCAATATGGCAAAGAAAAAACAAAGTAGTATTGGTACTGTCAACACTATTCCATGATAATAAGATTGACAGAGAGGTTGGACTTGGTAGTGTATGCCTGTAATTCCACAACACAGGAGACTAAGGCAGGATTCTGTGAGTTCGAGGTCAGCCTGTGTGTGTTACATAGTGATTTCAAGGATGGACTACATAGTGAGAACCTGTATCAAGAAAAGATTGTTAGTGAGTTCATAGTGGACCATGAACACGAGTGAAGCAAGGCAGAAGTGGTCACATTTTACAACAAAGAAAAAATCAGGATGTTTTGGGCAAGTTATGCAACAACTATGATTTCTCTTGAAACACAAAACATTGACCGATGGTTGTGTTTTATTTGCTCCTAAACATATCAGGTATAAATAGTATCATAGTTTACAAAGAAAAGAACAAGTACAAAAACATCACGGAGATATTTTCTTAGAAAATTGGGACTGGAATGGTCAAAAGTTGAATTACAAAAGAAGACTAATATATATTTGCCCAAAGGATTCCACAACAAAATTGTGGAGCAGATTGGTGAAGAAGCAATGAACCATCACAAGAACATAACAAAAATGCAAGACCAGGTGCAATTCACTTTCCCTACTCATCCAGAGTAGCTGCCCATCATCTTGCCTCTTTCTCCATCTTCAAACAAATTATCTTCTTTCATTAAAGGAAAGCAAGCCCAGGGAGATGGTAAGTAGGTCTTATAAAAGAAAAAGAGAGAGAAACAGGAAAACAAAATTATATGTGCTGTCACTATAAGGGATACTTGTGTGTGAAACACGCTGTTTTTACATGTGAAGATGGCCTTACGTGTCATAATTGAGGTAAGGATTATTTTTGTTGACAATTTTGTTTATATTTACATTGTAGTTCCTATAGGAAATTATTTTTGTTGCTATTTTTTAGATTTTGTAAACAGCTGATACAGAAAATGTTTGTTGTAAACACACAATGCATATAAAAATTTAACTTTTTATTGATATTTTATTGTCCTGTTAAGTACACACTGCAATAAAACTCACAAAATTAAAATAAATAATTTATTAATAACAATACTCTTAAAAATAATTATAGACATTATACACCCACTTTATGCACTTTTTTAGGAAAGTTATCCTGATACAGCCTGGTTTTAAATGCTACTTAGTACTGGAACCTGGAGACACAACACTGAGCTAGCTGACATAACTCCCACTAAGTGCTACTAGGTCAGAAGAAACTGGAAGTAAACAAAGAGATAAACGTGTAATTAAGTGTTAAGAAAATAATTAGCTAGAGGAGAGGCTAGAATACCATGCTGCTATTTTATACAAAATACTCAAGGAAGATAAGCTTCAAAAATTTTATACACTCTAATTAGATGAGCCTGCCTACTTCAATGAGCTACTCAGCACTTACACAGTAGCAGATTCAAATCTGTTTCATCAACTGAAGCAATGGGAGAATGGAAAAAACCTTAAAGATACCTCCAATATGCCAAATATTCTATATGATACATATATATCTCATTTAATCCTCCCACTACCTTCTAAGGTAGCAATTACATCACTGCATAGCTGAGGACACTGAAGTTCTCTAAGTGTAATTATACTTCAGCAAATGAATTCCAAGTTGAGAGGCATGATTTGAAACCAAGTCTGTCAGTATCCAAAGCTGTGCAGCTAAAGCTCAGTGGCCTCAGTAGCTAGTAGCAAGCACCAATTAGAAGAACAATATAGTTTGCATATCAAGTAATATAGGTACATTCTTTTTCCATATCACTTCAATCCACCATGCTTTCTACTTTATATGTCTGTCAATATGTGCCAAAATCTTATATAAAATTTTTAAGAGTGGAATCTATATCCAAATCATTTTGGTGTTTTGAGAGTATGGGATTCTTATCATATTGCTATTAAATGCATGCACAAATATTTGACTAAGTCAATAAACCTGAAGTTTAGAATGAACTCACTAAATATTCTTTCATGAGATAACATTGAAGTTTTCAAGCAATACCTAGAAAAATCCTGATGATAGTGAAGAATGCCACCTGCTTCCAACAGGTAACTTAGTAAAGAGTTAAATCAGAATGTATGAATAAGTTTAAAATTAGGATTTTCATGTGGAGTATGGGTTTAAGAATATTTGAGAAGAAGACTGGGCATGATGGTGCAACTGCAATCCCAGTGCTTGGGAGGCTGAAAACAGGAGGATCACTATGAGACTGAGCTGTGTAATGATACCCTGTAGACCCTGTACTAAATACATTAAAAAAAGAATATTTCAGGAGAAAACTTGATTGGTGATGGTGATGGTGGTAGTGTTTTTCTAACATAAAGAGCCACACCTATTGCCAGGTATAAAAGTCCACAAAGTCTTTGGAGTTAGACCTTGGATCAGGGTACAAAAATGCTGGGTTTGAACCTATATGCTGGGCTTAAAATTGAGTTTGAACCCTGAAAAATAATAAGTTAAAAAGAACCTCTTCCTTGCTCAGAGACTCTACTTAGGGGAGCCATTGTAGCTAAGCCAGTGACAAATTACCACACACTGGAGGATGAACTTATGAAGAAACCACACATGGGCATTTCCATTTACTGAGCAATGTACTCTATAGAATAAGGTAGAACAATGTCTTTGTTTTCGCTGGGGATCCATTTAGCAAAGTTTATAAAAGTTTTGCATTTGCAAAGGGTTTTAAAAGCCATGACTCTTACAGACCAGGCATAAGTGGAGAATTGCAACCTACCTGCAGGCCAAGAGACAAAAAGAATCAGGAGAGTAGGCCTCCTTATAAAAGGGTAGGGTCAGTGGATAAAAAAACACATGTACTTGAAACCAATTTTAAATCTTCCTGCATTCTGTTTTTTTTTTTTTCATGTATTTTAGGGAAGGGTCTACAGAGTGTTCAGGGTGTAGTGATCCACCAGTTTACAGCCTCCCAAGAGCTGGGATTACAGGCGCATGCCACCATGCCTAGTCTCAATTGCCATCTCAGTGTGTCCCAGGGACAGGGCCAGCATGACAGGCCCCAGGATCAAACATCTTGCCCTTGCAACTGTTTGCTGAGCTATTTGGCTGGCCCTAAAATCTTCCTGCATTCTAATTCCCTGACATGATTTACAAGCCTTAAACACGACAGCTTTCTGTTAAGTGAAATTTGAGAAAGAGGCCCTTGTCTGTAGTTTGAAATGTTTCAAACATTTCATAGTTTGAAATAGGTCAGAATGAGAAGTAGTAGCAAGGAGAGTCAGCTAGTAAGAAACAGAAATAACAAAAAAAGTTGTTATGTGTGTGGTTTGCTAAGTGAAAGAAAAAGAGACAATCACAACATAGCTGTGACATGTTGAAAAGTACCCAGGGCTCCACAAGTATACTGGAGGAAGGCATTGGTGGCCCACATTCCTAAATAACCATGTGCCTGGCTTATTAAAGGGGGAGGGAATGCAGCCCTTCCTGTGATCTCTAAATAACAAAGAGCTACACACATCTGAATTAACCACTATAAAATTGTCTTTGTTTCCAATACTAATAAAATGCATTGGTAGAAGGTGCATGTAAGAACAGATGTGTACATTTGGAAAGCCTTTAACTAGTCGCAGGTCACAGCACGAAATGAAAGAGACTGTGTTTAAATACTCCAAAAACTACATCCACATTTTCCTCACAAATTATTCTTCGCTTATTGTAATATACGAAATAGTTAGGATAGATACACAGCTATTTTCTCTTAGTTCAATGAGAAGAAAAATGTGTACTAATAGTGTTTGGGCAGGATATCCTGTCTGCTTCTTGTACTATGAATAACTACTATGAAGATGACAATATGCAAAATACTAATTATTGAAACCGTCCTACTAATTGGTTTGGAAACTGTCTCATTGCTATTTGTTTTTTAAAAATTAATAAAAACTACTAAAATCCTTTTTAAAATGGATCATTAATATGAGTCCTAAAATTTTTGTTTTATCATTATGTAAGATATTTTTCCCAAGTACTTAAATTGTATAATTATAAAGAATATGTTTAACATATTATTTTAAGAGAGGGAAAGTGTTAATGCCCTAAATATCCTCAATGTCTTTCTACTCTGCAGCAGTCCCATGCTAACTGCTTTACAGGAAGTACTTCTGAAAGTGAAAGTACATGCCAACATTTTTGTATGTCCAAAATTTTGACATGACTTAGAAAGTTTGATTGTTTAGTGTCTGAGTTCACGATAAAATAGGTGAAGGTTTGGCTAAGTGCTTTGAAGAAAATACCTCAGCTATGAAAGTAAAAAAGCCAAAAAGTAACTGTTTGTTCCTGCAGTGAATGAGAAATGAATAACAGGAAATAAGCAACAGTCATAAAATAATAAATTAAATCATAAATTGGTAGGATTTCACTGCCAGAGTGACTCACTCCTTTTTCTTCTAATTCATTCTTTCATTAACAAAGAAAACAAGTCCCCCTGATCACCTAGACTGCTAGAGTATTCATTATTTCACTATCACTATTCTCTCTCATATTTGCAGACGTGTTTATTTAATCCAGTGAAAGAGGGAGGGGCGGGAAGCTTTCTCACAGATGTAAAAGCTTGTTCCACTGTGCTTTGTCATGTGGAAGGATAGATAGGAAGGAAAACACTGTGGTACAGAAAGAACAGCTAACGCTTTTTATTTCCTAAGTATCAGATAAAAGAAGTGAAGTAGCACACCAATATAATATAATATAATATAATATAATATAATATAATATAATATAATATAATATAATATAATATAATATAATATAATATAATATATAATATAGCCAACATAACCTATAATATAACCAACATAACATATAACTAGTTATAATACAACATATTGTAATCAGTAAGTGGCAATAGCAGAATTCCGACCACTGGCCTTTGGGTGAATTCACATCCTGGTTTCACATATCATTATAGACTAGATTTGACCCTAATGATATAAATAATTCTGCAGTCCAGTGTTTTGTAATCCTCAGAAACTATACTTAATTCCCATTCATTTAATTCTTCCACCAAGAGGCTATCCCAATATTCTTGGTAGCACAATGAAAATAATGGGAATGGCTATTGGACTGACAGTGCTCTCCATTTGCTTAAATTTTCTGATTCATGAAACTCAGATTTTCCAGGATTATCTAATGGATGTGGTCTGGGGCTCAGCGAAGGCTTTGTCCTTCAGATACCAAATCCACAGATTTAGGAACCAGGAAATTTTGGTGTAAATCCTGGCTTCTTTACTTAACAAGCATGACATTAGGTTACTTAACTTCATGCCTCTGTTTCCTTCTTTCCAAAGAAGGATAATAATGGTAACTACCTGTCTCTTGTGATTGTTGTCAGGATTAAATAAGGTAGTGAGTCAAGCCCACAGGTCAACTGCCACACTGCTTTACCACCTTGTGTACATAGAGCACATAGAGGAATTTGAAAAAGGGACCAATTCAGAGAGTAGGTGGCTCTGCTAAAAAGGATAGAAAAATTAGAAATTAGGACCATCTCTGCAGGAAGCTTAAGGAAATTTCAAGGAATGTTGCTACCTAAACTCCAACTTTTGCTGGATATTTCAGGCATCATATCCTATTAACTGATGATTGATTATTATCTATATAGCACTGATATAGAGGCTAAGGATATATAGAATCACAAGACAGAAACAAAAAATTCAGCTGTGAGTAGAAAACTTGGGCTCACAGAGGGACTATGTAATTTCCACAAGTACAGATATGTCAGAAGTTTGGAGAAGTGTGCAGTAGGGCAAAGCTGAGCAAATCAGAATTATAGATACACAGCTAAGCTTTATCTTGTCTAAGTCTGGTCAGGACTTATATGGTAGATCACAGACAATAAGGGAGGGTCAGGGAGATATTCTAGGCAGGCCTTAGGGAGCAAGTAAAGATAAAAATGTATAGTATATCATCAGAGACCAATAGCTACACAAGTCAATCAGGGAAGAAGAGCCTGTGGGAAACAGCAAAAAGAGATACACTGAGAGGCTTTGTTGGAGATCAGTCTATGTACAGAGTCTTCTCCTTGGTCAAAGTCTGATCTGGCACATTGATGCAGATATTTCAGGCCTTGTTGCATACATATTTTGGTAATATACAAGAAGAACTATCTCAGAAAATAATGATGATGAGGATGATGTTTTACTTTATTCAGTAGGTTATCATTCCTTAGATTTTCACCAATATACAAGGAATATTTTTTAATGGAACCAAGGATTGAACTCAGTCCCTTGCACTTACCAATGAAGCACTTATTCTACTGAGATATTTCCCTGGCCCTCAATACAAGGAATATTAAAACCAGTGATAGAAAAACAAAGCTGGATGGGCCAAGCAACGTACTAGAAATATTACAATATTTTTTGATCCTCTGACTAAATGTCCCAGTCACAGTGTCACCATCAAGAATGTTCACAGCCAGCCAAATACCACAGCAGATTAAAGTGCGTGCAAGCAGGCACAGGGGCCGGGCGTTCAATTCCCAGGCCTGTAGTGCCGGCCCCGACCCCAAGGTACACTGAGATGGCAATTGAGACTGGGCATGGTGGCGTGAGCCTGTAATCCCAGGTCTTGGGAGGCTGTAGACAGGAGAATCACTACAAGTTTGCACTATGTAGTGAGACCCTGAACACCCTGTAGACCCTTCCCTAAAATACCAAAAATAAAAGAAAGAAAGAAGAAGAATATTCAGAGGCCATATCCTCTTCTAAAGCATGTAGATATTCCAATGGTTTGCTCCTAGATTTACTAGTATAGTCAAGGGTCCAGATATTAGGTATAGAACTAAATATTTTATTTTTCACTCAGATAGACTAAAAATCACCTCTTATAATATTGCAAAACTATAATCTTTTTCAGTGTTGTAAATGGTAGAAACAATATGATTTTACCTAATAAAACAAAAAAGGTCACCACAATGTTTTAGCAAATATTTAGTTGGATCAAAATGTTCAGTGAACAAAAACAGAGAGTAAATAAAGGTTCCATGTGGCCAGTCTCACAATTGGCACTTTACAAATACACCTACACTCAATGCCTTTTCATTTGGTGAAAATGCCTTTCATTAATCAGTTACTGCCATTTGTTCTGGACTGTGCACTGCAGAGGATCATTCTAACTTGTCGTGGCTTTGGGCCGGAGAGTATCACCAGGCTCATAATTGATTGCTCTAGTACTGTAAGCTACTAGGTTATTTAGTTACTTGGAATTGTTTCTTCTTTTACATTCTTCCCTCAGAAAAACACTCAATACATTTCTCTTAATTCCTTTGTGTACATTTTCATTATCGGAGAAAGTGAAATAAGTTCAAACTCATTGTTTACAATATTGAATAGAATTCCAGTGTTGTTCCACCTAGAATTATTCACATGCTACTCACAGTGTTAAATGCCAAGGAAGTAAAAGTCAGAGAATACTATCAGTCATCAAGATCAGAAGCCCTGTTTTCACTTTTTGCTTCAAACTGCTTTTCTGGAGCTAACACAGCTAAGACTAATCTGTTGCAGAGTAATCAAAGAGAATACGCTCCTCTCTTCTGGGTTCTATGTGTAAGAGTGTCAACACTTTAACTCTCCCTATGAAAGGATAATAGATATGCAAGAATTAAAGTATTGAGTGCTTTTCTCTACATCTTTGTGGCATGTAATGGAGAATGAGTGACTCATGCTTTCTCCAACTCATTTACGACAAGGCCTTCCTGTACTATAGAGATCAGAAAGTTTTTTTTAAATGTGATATTATCCTGATTCCCTTGCAGCTACAGTTCAAGTTATAATTTAGATTTTCCTAGTCAGATGCCTTCACACAATGAGTGGAAGGAAGTAAATGAAACTTTGTGAAGAAAAACAATGATTCTCATAAGCAGTAAGTTGGAGGCAATACTGGTTTCTCTTGGGAACACTGGCGTATTTATTCCATTCTTTAGCACCAGGGTGCTGAACACTATAAGGCAACTAAAATAGTTTATGCTAGAATATCCTGTGGCATACTTGATGGTACTATAGCTAATTAGCATCCAAATGAGGTTATTAGGCCTTTCAAGGGATAATATAAATTACTAGCATCAATTATTAATTGTGATAGTAATAATGTATACTAGGTCCCAAAATTTCAGTGACATAAAATAAGAATTTACTTGGCTCATAGATTTGCAAAGTTGATATGGCCTAGGCTTAGTGAATTTTGTCTGAACTTACTCAGGAATCATTATTAGTTGCAATTCATCTCCCTATTGTATCTTGGTGGTGGGTCAAGTGTTTATCAGCTAACATAGGACAGTTTTAGCTGGGGCAACTATCATAATTTGGATCTACACCACATGTCTCATATTCCAGCAGACTAGACTTGGCATGCTCTCTTGGAGATAACAAAGCAGATAGAACAAAAGCATAAATGTGAAAATGCAAATGCTTTTTAAAATCTCTAAATACAGCATATCAACTAACATTGTGTTGACCAAAGCAAATCACATCTTCAAGGTGAGTATTGAAGTATAATGTGCTTTAGTGAGAGAAGCTAGAAACTCATGCATATAAAGAGAATGGCAAGGACTGGGGACAACTAAAGTCATGGGTATCATATCACTTAAGAAATCCTTCTGCTTTAAGTAGGCAGGGGATCTTTGGTTATTCTCAACTGAGAAACTTAACTGATACAGCTACATTGACTGATGACTCATTGGCCATGGGAAAACTTAACGAGATAAAAATATTCAAAAATGAATTGTTTTCCAAAGCATTTACTGATTAAGATTTTTATGATTAATTTTGTTCTTATTTCTATTTGTTGTTATATTGTAACCTTTCCTACCCCTTTTCCTTAGAGTCTAAAGAATCACATTAATAAATATGTTGCAAAACATGCATTGAAATTCCTGGAGAAATATCAGTAAAAGGAGCTTCCTCTGAAGAGGGATACAAAAGAATGAGATAGAGGATAGTCCTAATTTTCACTATGTATTCTTTTAGAGTTGAAATTTTTTACCATTCTACTGAATCATTCTTTTGTTCAAACTGAATAAAAATGGATATTCCATGTGTACCTATTTCATTTGATCTTTACTGGACTTAGGATCCATGTAGGGCTGGCTACCATAGACACTCATGACACAGACTACTCATAGGGTTGGATTATTTAAATTAAGAATTTATTATCATAACTCCAAATGTGTATAAGCTAATGATTGACCATAGGAAAGAAAGAAAGAAGGAAGGAAGGAAAGGAAAGAAAGAAAGAAAGAAAGAAAGAAAGAAAGAAAGAAAGAAAGAAAGAAAGAAAGAAAGAAAGAAAGAAAGAAAGAGGAAGAAAGAAAGAAAGGTCTCCAATGCAGAAAATTTCTAAATAATTTATGTAGTTACTTCACTCTTAAGAAGGTACAACATAAATTCCTCACAACTTAAGTATGGGCTGTATCTTGTAACTCAGTATGCAGTAAAAAAAAAGGGTAAGAAAAAAGATTTAACTTTACACAAGTGAAACCTGACACACTACCTCATCCAAGCGATCAAAATAAATATTACAGAAATCAATAATACATCTTTGATGTGATGTGATGTTATGAAAAGAGCGTTTTATCTCTGTGGACTTCTTCCCTAAATCAGACAGCTCCAATCTAATCATGTAAAAAATCAGAAAAAATCAGGTTGAGAGATATTCTATAAAATATCTCACCAATATTTCTCAAAATTATCAATATCATCAAGGAAGAAAGAAAAGACTAAAAAATTATTATGGCCAAGAGAAACCTAAGGAAACATAAGGACAAAATTATCTTGGTATTCTTCATGGGATTTGGGAGCATCTAAAGGCCATTAGGTAAAAACTAAGGAAATCTAAAGAAAGCATGCTCTTCTGCTAATGATAATGTAACAACATTGCTTCATTAACTATAACGAATGTGCTGTACTCATGTAAGATGTTACAGGGAAAACTGGATATATGTGCACATAACACTGTATTGTTTTTACAATGTTTTCTATAAACTGAAACTTTAGTTACCATTAATTCTGAACTAATTAAAATAATAAATCAATCAATGTATCAGTCAATCTGATATTGTGAAATATAAAAGTGACATGATGGGGGGTCCAGATAGCTCAGCAGATTAAAGCACGTGCTTAGGCAGATGCAGGGACTAGGGTTCAATCCCCAGCATGCTGTGCTAGCCCCATCCCCGGGTGTGCTGAGATCACAATTGAGACTGGGTGTGGTGTCATGCGCTTGTAATCCCAGTGCTTGGAAGACTGAAAACAGGAGAGTCACCATGAGTGCAATCTGTGCAGTGAGACCCTGTAGATGCTCTACTAAATATATAAAAAGTGACATGAAACACACCTAATCAGGCTCATTCAAGATGAAATTTCAAACAGGAGTCAGGTGTTTCTGTGGTTCAAAAAGCATTCATTACAATATCTATGGCTCAGTAATAATTCCATTTGATAGGGTATGTGGTATAAGATTTTGTAGACCTGAACTGCACAATTATTATATGGTACTAGCGTCACTATACATTTGGGCAGTCTTTTCTTCACTATTGGGAATGAAAACTTGGGGTCTCATACATGGTAGACAAGTGTCCTACTACTGAGCCATATCGATGGGCTTTTTAAATTTTATTTTGAGAAAGAACCTGGATAAGTTTTCCAGGTTGGTTTCAAATTTATAATTCTCCTGCCTTAGCCTTTCAAGTCCCTGGGATTTCAGGACTCCACTACTTCTCCCAAGAACAGTCCTTAAATTTGTGGGAAGTCAGGAAAATGCTTCTTTTCCCATGTTTTAACACTGAGATATTGGGAGAGTAGGTATGGTTAGTATAAACTTAGAAGGGGTGCATGGACCTCATTCACTACAATTCACTTCAGTAGAAAGGTCTTGGAAGGGAAGATATTCAGGGTCTCAGAGCCTACCCTACATGGCTGTGTGGATACCACTGTTGGCTCTTGCAAAACGTAGTAGAGAAAGATTAGTTAAGCCAATGGTAAGACCAGTTCTGAGCAGGAGACAGGGCTTCTGAAGGAAACAATGAAGAATTGCATGCAGACTTTTGCAAGAATGGGAATTTGAATGCACACATACCTATTTGCTTTGTGTAAAGGCATGGAATGAAATGCCTTTCTTGTGATATATGGGTTAAACAATATTTGATATTCACTTTAAAAGTATTTCTCTCATCTGCTATATTTTGCCTTGCTTAGAGAAAAGTGCTAAACCTACAGTCCACAGATTCCCAAGAGTATATGGATAGAGTTTAAGAGTCCATGAACTTAAATGGGAAAAATTGCATCCTTATGTTCATAGCCTTTAACTGAAATTGAGTACTTCATTTGATTATAAATGTAGGCAATACATAACAGCATTATCCTTGTATGCAGTCACCAGAAATCAGCTATTTTTCATATCATGTTACAGCTATTTTAGAAATTATAAATTATCATTTATTGTCCTTTCTATTTTGAAGTTTGAGTGGTTATTACCCAATATTAAACTCTACTGTTTAATAAGTACATGTACTATTATTATTATTATTATTATTATTATTATTATTATTATTGTATTTAACACAGGGTATACAGGGTCTCACTGCATAGATTGGACTTGTGGTGATCCTCAAGTGCAGATTTCCAAGTGCTGGGATTATAGGTGCACACCACCATGCCTACTCTCAATTACCCTTTCAGCATCCCCCAGGGGCAGAGCCAACACAGCTGGCCAGAGATCGAACTCCCAGCCCCTGCATCTGCTTAAGCAAGCTCTTTAGTACATATATTATTGTACCCCAAATTTGTTGTTAAATGATTCATATAGCTATATTTTAATATAATTTATTCTTTTGTTACCCACAGTGTTTTAATTTTGATATAGTTAATCTACTATTATGACAAGGAAGGCAGAGGTTTCATCAATATTTCCATGACATTAAAATGTGTTGAAGTTAATAAACCCTGGCCTACAGTTTAAAATTTGGCAATGTTTGTGTTGCAGCACTATTAAGGACAGCAAGGAATAATTTTGGAATTATAAAGAAGAAAGCATATCAATAGACTCCCTACTCATTACCATTGTACCACTTCCTAGTATCACGCCATAAAAATGAGGAAGAATGGAGCCCAGGAATGTTGTAGAGACCAGTGGGGAAATAGCTGGTATACTGTGCACAGCAAAGAGTAGTGGGCAGCCTCACTCTGAGGACACACAGACAATATACAAATAACTACTCCTTTCTATATATAATAGAAGATATACCTTTAAGCACTAAAAGGAAACCAAATCTTGTGTCCTGCTATTCTAGTTGATTACAACACCCTGGATGTGACTGCTAGCTTCCCTAAGAATAGGGAGTCTGGATAAAATATAAGGGACTTAAAGAGGGTCTCTTGTTATTTGTAGCTTATTCCTAGTAGCTTCCTGCCTTCTGTGTACTGTGAACTCTTTCTCCTCAGCAATGCCCCTCTGCCACACCAATCTGACTTGGAATCAGTTGACTATAGACTGAAATGTCTACAGACTACAAACATCTACAATAAATTTTTCATTCATCCTTTAACTTTGGGAATCAGGTATTGTGTCTCAATAATAAAAAAAAAGTATGACAAGAACAACCAATAGGGGAAATGTATTATATGTTGGGGAAGACTTTTTGACTTATTATTTCAGAATCAGGACTACAGGTGGCTCTCACCATAGGCATCCTTCATTAGTCCAGCATCTTTGGCAATGGTACTTGCACTTTTAAAAATGTTATATAATATCTGATATACTCCAAAGAATTTATATACATTTAAAAGTTCTAAGGGATAGTATATTAATGAGGCTTTTGTGAACATGCCACCCAATTCAGCAAAACTCTCTTTCAAGTTTGATGGAGAAGTGAAATACGTCCACGACAAAGAACAACTAAAGAATTTCATGATGACAAAGCCATCCCTCCACAGGCTGCTGAAAGCCGTTCTAGAGAGAGACCACAACGACCAGAACTCCATGCAAGAGAATGGAAGGAACCCACTAAATAGGACAGTCAATTAAACACAGGTTACAAAGGAGTAAACAATACCAGTTAAATATCATGACAAACATAAGTCAGCACATTTCAATTATAACCATCAATGTAAACGGACTCAATTCTACAATTAAGAGAAATAGACTGGCACAGTGGATTAGGAAACAAAATCCAACAATATGCTGTATACAAGAAACACACTTAACAGAAAAAGACATTCATAGGCTCAAAGTCAAAGGATGGAAAACAATACTGCATGCCCCAGCACCTCAGAAAAAAGCAGGAGTAGCAATTCTGTTCTCAGACAGTCTCAACTTCAAACCAAGAATGATCAAACGACACAAAGAAGGCCACTATATATTGGTCAGGGGAAACATTCAAGAGCAAGAGGCAACACTCATAAATATTTCCGCACCAAACACAGGAGCACCAAACTATGTAAGACAAATCTTAACGGACATGAAAAACTTAATGTCTAAGAAGACAATCTTAACAGGAGATCTTAACACACCCTTATCTCAAAAAGATAGGTCAACCAGACAAAAAATTAGCAAGGAAGTAGCAGAACAGAACCAGAGCTTGGAACAAATGGACCTGGTGGACATATACAGAGTGTTCCACCCAACCACAGCTGAATACACATTTTTTTCAGCTGCACACGGGTCATTTTCCAAAATAGACCACATACTAATCCACAGGTCATGCTTAAGTATATGCAAGAAAATAGAAATTATCCCATGCATACTATCTGACCACAATGCAATGAAATTGGAAATAAATGACAAAAGAAACCAGAAAAACCCGTTAAATTCATGGAAACTAAACAACACCCTACTCAGCAATCAATGGGTCATAGAAGAAATTCAACAAGAAAATCAGCAATATCTACAATTCAATGAAAATTCAAGTACA
>PVKA01026761.1:0-31342 GCA_004027165.1 Ctenomys sociabilis
ATATATATATATATATATATATATACATATATACATATATAGCTTTTAAAAGGTATGTGTATAAAGAAAATATGAAAAAATAAATAAAATATGAAAAAGGGTATGGAGAAACATAGTTTCATGAGGATATTAATTTTTATTAGTCAAAGTAAATGTAATGCTATAAAAAGTTAGTATCTTTATAAGTAGGACAAAAACATTTCCACGCATCTTTAAAAGATATAACAAGTAAAATCACTAAAATTTAATGTTTTAACTCAAAATATCTTCATTAAACTCTTAAGCAGAGCCCAAATAGAGCTCAAATCATAATTAATCAGATTAATTATTAATCCAAAAAATTGGGAAATGGATAGGAAGACTCCAAATATGCTGAGTTCATCAATAATATCACAATAGAGGATCAACTGAAAAGAAACATGATCAGCAAAAACACATGACAATATGTAAATTATATCTCAATAAAGTGGTATTTTTAAAAAATGGTGATTGCTTGGGAGTGGTGATATACACATATAATCCCAGCACTCCAGAAACTGAGGCAGGAGGATCACTGCAAGTTCAAGGCCAGAGTGAGATACACAGTAAGTTCAAGGCCACCCTGAACTGTACAACAAGTCTCACAACAATAAATAATAATTTGAATTCTCATAAACCTGGGTTTGAATTCTAGCCCCACTATATTTGAGCTATAGGACCTTGACAATTTAAATTTCATCAGCCTCTGAGAAAAAAAATGTAACATCATATATGAGGGTTTGTGGTACATATGAAATGAGTTAATAATTTTAGTGCTGAATATTTATCAGATAAACAGTAAATGAATAGATCATTACTGTATATACTATTATAGTACAGTTTTCCAGCTGAAAAGTATTCTACTAATTTCACATAAGACAAAATGTGCTGTGAACAAAGCAGTAAAGAAAAGAACATAAGATGTATATCCATCTGTCTATCACACAGTTGAATAAGCTCTCTTTGAAGTGAAAAGCCCACAAATCAAGCGCCCATTTTCTCAGCAACCCTTCCTTAGAAGCATCAGGTCAGAATTGTTTCACTTATCACTCTTATAACAAAGAAATGGAACATGGCTAATTTGGGAAGTGAAAAGCAATGAAGAGACCATTCTAAGAATCTGGGTAGCCATTTTTGTAGCATGGTAACAAAAGTGAAATTGCTTAAGATATGTTAAATACAACTACCAAAATAAATCCTACCATATGCAATATAAACATGTGCAAATAAAATGCAATGTAAACAATAGGAAAAGATACTCAGTATTAGTCATTGGGGAAATAAAAATAAAAACCCCATGAAATACCAGGTCATACTTATGAGAATAATAATGGTATAAAAAACACACACATACAATAGCAAGTTTTATGAGGAAGTGGAGAAAGCAGAACTTCCATACATTCCTAGCACAAATGTCAAATGGCATGGCCACTTTAGGGAGATGGCTCAGTGGAATAAGCGCTTCCCTGGCAAGCACAAGGGCCTGAGTTCAACCCTGGTTTAGCCAAAAAAAAAAAAAAAGGGACAGACTTCCCCTATAACTCTACAATTCCACTCCTAGGGACACATTTTAACACGGTAAAATGTATATGTTTATATCAGCATCAGTATGGTCATCAAGTAATAAGAGCAATCTAGCTATCCATCACTAAAATATGCTATAGCCATACAGATTTATATCTAACCACCTCAACATAACACAAATGAACTTTGAAAACATAGTCAGAGGCTAATCACGAAGAGCATTTACCACAATTTTGTTTTTGTTTGTAAGAAATGTCCGGGAGAGGCAAATCCACTAAGAAGATAGATGAGTGGTCTAAGGCTTGAGAGAACATGGGATCTGGGGGCTTGGAGGTAAGAAGGATATGCCATGGGACTTGAGGTATAGATTAAGGAAATGTATCAAACTGGTTGTGGAGATACTATGTGACTGTGAATACATTGAGTTATACACATTCCAAGAATGAGATATGAATGCAAATTATTTTTCCAAAAATTATTTGTAAGAAAAAAAGAATACTGCTTTTCACAACCATTATTTTGTGTTAAGTAAATAGGAAGTGGGAGGGGAGGAGAGTGGAAGGAGGAGGGGAGGGAAGCGAAAGGGAGGGGAGGAAAGGGAGAAAAGTAAGGTAGATAGGGATAGAGTGAGGCAAAGTGATGAGACAAGAACAGGGTATGAGGAAGAGAACATGGGAAACAGGATTGAAATGTGTGGGGTTTTGTTGTTCTTTTTTTTTTCTGCAGAACTGGTGATTGAACTTAGGCCCCTGTGCTTGCCAGGCAAGCACTTATTCTACTGAGCCATCTCCACGGTCCCTTAGGATTAATGTGGCATGCATATGTACCAACTCCTCATTAAGAACAGAGTCATTACAGAGTGTAACCATGAACCAATAAAAAATTTTTAAAAACAATACTAGACAAGCCGGGAGTGGTGGTGCAGGCCTGTAATCCTAGCACTAGGGAGGCTAAGGCAGGAGGATTGCTGTGAGCTCGAGACCAGCATGAGCTACAAAGTGAGCTTAAGGCCAGCCTGAACTGCATAGTGAGACCCTGTCTCAAAAAGACAAAAAAAAAAAAAAAAAAAAAAAAAAAAAAAAAAAAAAAAAAAAAAAAAAAAAAAATACTAGACAGAAAAGATAAGGAAAAGAGAGTGAAAAGAATTTAATGTCTTTGAAAATGACAAACTCTTCCCTCAAAGATAAATCGAATTACTTTCTTTCAATGCCTATATTGTTCCAAAGGACAAAGTTTGAGAATTAACAAAAGAACATGAGACTCCTGTCTTGCTTGTATAAACCATATGACTTAAAGTTACTTAAGTTTC
Organism: Ctenomys sociabilis; assembly: GCA_004027165.1. NCBI lineage: Eukaryota > Metazoa > Chordata > Mammalia > Rodentia > Ctenomyidae > Ctenomys > Ctenomys sociabilis. The sequence goes on from PVKA01026761.1 coordinate 2,852, forward strand.
CAGAGCTACTATTTCTTCACTATAAAATGAAATTTTATGATCCCTATCTTATCAAATGTCCAAATTCCCTATAGGTACACAGTAAATATTAGCTGTAATATTTTAAGGTAGGTTTTTGCTAAAAAGAAATTTATGAAGTCCAAGTGCACATGTCTATGGTATTAAGAATAAATTTTTCAGAGCCTGCCAGATAGCTCAGCAGACTAAGTAAGCAACAACTGGGATTCGATCCCTGGTGTGCTGTGCTGGCGATTGAGACTGGGCATGGTGGCACACACCTGTAATCCAAGTGCTTGGGAGGCTGAAAAACAGGATGAACACCACAAGTCCAATCTGTGTAGTGAGACCCTGTAGACCTTGTACTAAATACATAAAAAAAGAGTAAATTTCTCTTTTCCAACTCTAAACTGACAAACTACTCCTCATCTTTATGATCTGCCAAGATCCCTAGAACTTCTCTATATTATGTTTAGCAAAGTAGCACCAGTATACTGGAAACATAGTCTTATCCTAACAAACTTGGCAATTGTGCTTGCCAGGGAAGCGCTTATTCTACTGAGTCATCTCCCCAGCCCATAAAGTTCCTTCTTATCTTGGCAAAAATAAAGAAGAACAAAGACACACTGAAAATAATGTTTTTTTGAGTCTCTAATGAATGTCCTGCCTTATTCTTCCAAACCAAATTGTCTGAGAATTAATATTCAGATTTCCAGTTATCTAAAGTTAATTTTACATCTTTGTCATTAACTTTTATTTCAAAAACTATTTTCTTCAAAGCTACCTAAAACAATTCAAAACCCTTACCTCAGCTTGGCAGAGTGCATGAAGACCTTGTAACACCAAAGCCGCTGGTGTAGCTTGGTCAGGCTTGGTACATTCATTCAGCACTTGAGAAATAGCTGCCAGCATATCCGCACCATGCTGATAGGGCCTGCAATAAATGACAATTAAAAAGCAAAATTAAAGCAAAGAGCTAAATTAGAATCAGATCTTTTGGGGCCACGGAGATGGCTCAGTGGAATAAGCGCTTCTGTGGCAAGCGCAAGGGTCTGAGTTCAATCCCCGGTTTCGCCAAAAAAAAAAAAAAGAACCAGATCCTTTTTCTGAATGAAAGGCATAAATGTTTATCTTTGCCCTTTATCCAACTAATTGTTCCAACTAATACCATATGTTTTCTTCAAAATTTTATATAATGACCATTTCTACCTCCTTGCTCTATAGTGTACATTAATACATAGAAATATTATCCAAAAACAGTAAGTTAATATTCTCTTCAGACTGATCCTATTGTCTGAATTGAGAAAAACTCAAATCTATAAAAATGCTTAAAAGAACAAACATCTTATTAAGAATTTTAGTACAGGACTGGTGATATAGCTCAGCAGCATAAGTGCCTGTCTGGCAAATGCAAAGTCCTGAGTTTGATCCCTGGTACCACAAAAAAAAAAGTAAAGACATAGCTAATTATGTCTGTTCATTGTTCTTATCAGATAAGTATGAAAAAGTACATACATAAATCTGTAGTAGGAAGATGCCTATTTCATACCAGGTACTATGCTAGGTACTGTCCCCTCCACCACTGCCTGCTATTGCTCTCCCATCAAGTACATATATATTGTACACCCCTGAAATCTTTAACTCTTTAGTTACACAGATGTATTCTCTGAATTCTTCAATGTAATATTATACTTTAGATAACAAAAAGTCAACTGATATAATTACTTGACAGGATTCTATTGTTTTACAGTTCATAAATGGAAATAACTTTCCAAAACTGGAAATATTTGACATATCTAAGGTAGTAATTAAAAGAAACACTGAAAAAAATTATAGACTGGTATATGTGACACCCAACATGATCTAAACCTCAATCTCAAGTGTACACAATGACAACACAGCTAACACTCTGAACTTGTCTCCATGTCAGTCCTCAATAAAATCCAAGCTCCTGGATCATGGTTGCATGTCTGCAGCTTTCTATAATTTAGATTGAGATTATTTTTGCATTGCAGAAAGACCGAAACTCAGAAAAGATACAGGACGAGGGGTCAGGTCCAAGATTTTTACGTGAAATGTTATCATCCATGTTGTGAGTTTCTGGGCCTCCCTACTACTGCACCACCTCAAGCACCATCCACACGGCAGCACAGACAGAAGGGAGAGTGGTGCTCCTGGAATCCTGCAGTGCAGGGGTCCAACCAGCACTGGATGCTGCAGCACCACCAAGTCCCTTCAGACGCATCACTCTGCCTCCTTTGCAGATTCCCTCACCTCACCCAGTAAGGCACGAACATGTGGCTAAGGCAGGGCTATGCCTGCACTACTTCCGTCTCATCTGCTCTGCCCTATTAAACTATAATCAAGAACTTCATATCTTCCTAAAACATAAAATAGCAGGAAATTCAATGTCATTTCCATCTTTGATATAATTCTTATTAATTCCATATAGGGAATCACAAATAAGGCCTTGCCTAAAGCTTCTAATAGTAACAATGCACGACTTGGAGAAATATAAGAAATAGCAATTTATGATTATGCTTAGTTTATAAGAATTTATATGATGAAAAATAGAAAACATGATATCATATGTTTATTGTAACACTAAACCATTATCCACAATGGGCTACATACATAACTACCTTATGAACCTATGCAAAACCAGACCTGAAAGGAAAGACACACCTATTCCTCAAAGCTACTTGCCACAGTACCTAATTTTACCATCAGAAAATGTGAAATAAAAATTAATTATTCCTTCATGCAATTAAAAAAATAAGCAAAAGATATATAACTATATATATCTCCAAGAATTAACCACATCTCACCTCTGCTTACATATGTCTCTGATGGATGCTGCTTTTGCGATCAGTTTCTCCCATTGCAGCTCTTTGCTCACATTGAGCGAAGGCACATCAGACATGGCTATGAACCGCTGCAGCTCAGGATAAACACGATCCTAATTAGGTGATTTCAGACACAAAGAAAGGCATTTCCCAATTTGAATAATTGTTACCTGTTTTTATGCAGCATTTTTACTTCTAAATCTTACATTTGTGTGGGAAATTACACTGTCTTCTAATCAGCAGAGAAGAAAGCTGTTATGAGTACTGAGATTTTCTTATATACCCATCTCATAAAAAAGAAATGGTTAAATCTCATCCTAATTACAAAGGATCCAATCACAAACATATTTCTATTACTTCCTCACAAAATTAAAGATAAATTATAGAAATAAGATTATTTTATATTCTCAATTTTTTCTGAGAGTTAATCACAAATGGCTGAATTTTAGATCAAACATCACAATAAATCACAATTTCTCAACGCAATCATTAATACATTTACTCATATCACTAAAAGCATGATTATGCACAATAATTGTCTTCTGGTGAAAGAAAGATGTTTAATACTCAATGTACGAAAGTTCACCTGCTTTTCCCACAAAGCTGTCAGCAGGCGCAAAGTAACAGCTCTCAGCTGAGGTGTGGTTCCAAGCAGTTGGATTACTCGCAGAATCTGTCCAATACACACCTGGGAAAATGTTAAAGAAACTTTGGTTTCATACACGTTAATGTACCCAACCTCAAGTTTGCCAAATGCATTTTTAAACATCATATTGAGTGATACAGACTGAACTGAAAGCTTACTGAAATAATGACCTGTTCTGAAATTATCAGAGACAATTTGGTAAAAGCTACCCATCAAATTCTGGGGACAAAGCACCTAATCTCTGAATTGTTGGTATGAAAACTTGGATATTAAGTGATCTTAATGGAATATTTTTTAAATATTATAATAAATACTTCTGATTTTAGACATAATCTGCTGTAAAATATGGGGAAGTAGTGATCATGGCAAAAGTTAGACCTTAAAATTTCATAATATAGAATTTCATGTACCACTTGAGACTTGTCACACACATATACACACACACACGTAAACTGATTAATATACTAACCTTATGAACACCAAGCATAGGTAAAGTATACAGTATATCATTGTATATTGCAGGTTCCAGTGGTCTTCCTAATTTGAACATTAAAACTGGAATCAGATTTGGTACCTAAGATGAATTTAAAGGGTATCTTCATTATGACTTGTTCTGAAACAAAGCAAACTATAAAGCAATCTATTATTTCTTTTTCTATCTTTCTTTTTTCTTACGCAATGAAGTAATATGATAACAAATGAATTAGAACACTTGAAAACATTTATTTTTTGAGGATAATTAGATCATGCATCTTTTCTAAAAAAATTTATTTTAAAGAGAAAAAAACAATAAAAACAATGATACAGAATTTTACAACAGGAGAACAGGAAATTAACAAAGTTATTATGTTGCATATTATTATCTTCAAAGTAGTTGCTCAGATTATAAGACATAAGCATGCACTTGGGACACCCAGGCAGGAGGACTGCCACAAGTTTGAGAGCAGTGTGGACTACATAGTGAGCGGCATTATTGCTGCTGTAGTTGCTGCTGTTGTTTTCCACTACCAGGGCTCAAATTCAGGAGCTTGTGCTTCCCAGGAAGGTGCTTATACCACTAAGCTATCTTCCCAGCCCTACACAGTGAGTTTAAGGCCAGGCTGAACTCCATAGCAAAATCCTGTCTAAATAAATAAATAAATAAATACAGAGCTGAAACTATAAAATTCTTTAAGAATATTTACAACATTGAGTCAGGCAAAGCTTTCTAGGTTACGATACCAAAAGCACAAACACCCAACAGAAAATGGATTTAGTCAAATTAAAAACATTTGTCCTTCAAAAGGTAACATAAAGATACTGAAAGGATAAACTACCAGATGGAGGATAGGGATATCTACAAAGCATATATGCAATAAGGGACTGCATCCAGCATATATAAATAATTCTTACGCTTCAGGAGAGAAAATACAAATAACTCAATTAAAAGGAACAAAGGAAATATACATTCCTCCAAAAAAATTTTAAAAAGTGGTGAACAAAACAAAAATATATGGTTAACATTCTTAGCCATATGTAATACAAATCAAAACTACAAAAGAGGGCTGGCCAGATAGCTCAGCAGATTAAAGCACCTGCTTAGGCAGACACAGGGACCGGGGTTGGATACATGGTATCCTATGCTGTATCAGCCCTGCCCTGGGGGCACGCTGAGATGGCGACTGAGGCTGGGCATGGTGACACAGGCTTGTAATCCCGGCACCTGGGAGGCTGAGAACAGGAGGATCACTGTGAGTCCGATCTGTGTAGTGAGACCCTGTAGACCCTGTACTAAATACTGAATACATAAATAAAAACACAAAAGATGCCATTTCACACTTTAGGGGAAAGCTGAAATCAAACTGAAAGACATGTCAGATGTGAAGAAATTACAAGTCTCATGTCCTGTTAGTAGAAATGTAAAGCTTTTCCTCTGGAAACCATTAAGGTACTTCCTCAAATACTTAAATAGAATTAGCATACTACCAATTTTACTGCTATATGTCTACCCAAGAGGAAAGAAAACAAAGGGAAAAAAAAAAAAAAAAACACTTCTAAATGACTATGCATACCATTATTGCACACAGTACCCAAAAAATGGAACCCAAATGACTATCATCTGAGGAGAGGACAAAGAAAATGCAGTAAAATAAACAATGGAATATTACTCAGCCATAAAACGCAACGAAACACTACCACTGGCTAACATGGATGAACCCTGAGACTATTAGGCTACCTAAAGCTCACAATAGATCACATGTTGTATGATCTCACATTTATAACTGCAATGCCCACAACAGCTGAATCTATGTGGAGAAAACACATTAGTATTTGTATATGATGTTGTAGAGGAAGAGTCAGAGAGAAGGAGATAGCAAGAGGCTACTGATGAGCAGGGCCTCTACTGACAGCGATAACATTTACTCAAACTGATCACAGTCATGATTGTACAACTACAAAGACATTAAAAGTTATTGAACTATACAATCTGAATGGGTAAATTATATAGTGTGTGAAAAAACACTTTCAAACATTCAATCCAACGCCCAACCCCAGACCCTGAGAGTGTGTGGAACAGCATCTGCACTGTCCTGCGCTCACCCACACCAAGAACTAGCCCACTGAGTCAGAGAGACCTTTCCACAGGTTCTGAGGACCTGCCAGGCCCCTCCAGACCCAGCACAACCGACCCTGTAAGTGAGAACTTCCACCTCACTCTAGGGACTGCTCCAGATCCGCCCAAACCCAGGCCCTGCCAGTGTATGGGAGAGCTTCTGCACTTTCCTGTGCACCCCAGATGAAGACCAAGCCCAACCCACAAGAGATCTCTCCCCGTGTTCTGCAGACCTGCCCCACCCCTGCAAACCCAGTACAGCTAGCCCTGGGAGTGAGAACATCCACCATCCTCTTGGGAGCCCTGCAGACTGGCCAAAGTCTAGGCCCAGTAAATGTGTGGGAAAGCGTCTGTGCTCCCCTGCAGCCTCCCATATACCTCCAGACCCAGCCCAGGCCTCGCATATAGGCCTGGGGTGAAACTCTGCAGCTGAACCCCTGCAGTAAGACTAGGGTCAAAACCACACAACTAACCCAGGAGCAGAACATCTTGGCAAAGAGGGCACAACAGGCTCAACTCCAAGGGCAACAACAGGAAGGAGCTGAATATAGCAGCCAGACCCAAACCAGGCACAACTACATGAACTAGAACTTCATATGTCAGTACCTGAATTACATTAGGTGCTAAGGTTATAAACTGCACCAAAGCTCTACATCAAAATCAGAGGGTAGAACTCTACAAAATGATAAAAATAAGGAGCAAAATGCAATCTCAGGGCTTGCGCCCACTCAGAACAAGTGCAGAGGATACTAGTCCAGCTCAAATGTATGAATTACTAATGTTGAAAATAAAGAAACAATAGCAAAAAGATACAGAGGAACTCAGAGCAGAATTAATTTCTGGAATAAAAAAAGAAATCTCCGAATTCATACCATCTGAAGTAAACAATCAAATACAGAATTGTATGGAGGAAACACAATGCTCACCCATAACAAGTGCAGAGGACACTAGCTCAGCTGAAATGTATGAATTAATAGCATCAGAAGTAAATAAGCAACAGCAGAAAGTTATAGAGGAACTCAGACCAGAATTTATCTCTGAAATACAAACCGAAATCTCTGAATTCATAGCATCTGAAATAAAGAATCAAATGCAGAAACATACGGAGGAAACCCAATCTGAAAACAACTCTTCAGTCAAAGAATAACTGCTTCTAAAGAAGATAGTCATTAAAAAAATAAATAAAAATAGGAATGATTAGGAAAATGACGGATTCCTTGAATGAGCAATACAGGAAAGGAATAGACTGCATGAAACAGAGTCAAAGAGATGTACAGAAACTTAAAATCTCAATCACAAGCCTGTAAAACCGTTTGAATGAAATTGAAGATAGAGTTTCAGATCTTAAAGATGCTGGTGCAGCTAGTGAAAATGTAAGAAAAGATCTCTTAAAGTAGGATGCAGGAAAAAATTATTCATCACATGCAAGATGATGCAAAGATGAACAATGTGAGACTAATAGGCATCAATGAGAAAGAAGGAGTCAATACAAATGAGATAAAAAGAATATGGGCAGAAGTAATAGCAGAAAACTTCCCAAAAATAAGGGAAAAAAATCTGACATTCAGGTAACCGAACACTACAGAATGCCAAATAACTTCAACCAAATTAAAAACACACCAAGACATATAATAGTCAAGATCCTAGAAATCCAGCGCAAGAACAATATACTGAAAGCCACCAGAGAAAAGAAGCAGATCATATTCAAAGGAAAACCCATTAGAATTATGGCAGACTTCTCTTAAAAACTACAAAGGCAAGAAGAATGCAGAGCAGAGTACCTCAAGTCCTCTATGAAAAAATTAGAGCCCAGACTACTATGCACTGCAAAACACTCTTTCAAGTTTGATGTAGAAGAGAAATACTTCCATTAGAAAGAACAACTAAATGACTTCATAATGACAAAGCCAAGTCTACAAAGACTACTGAAAGATGTTTTAGAGAGGGACAAAATGATCTTAACTCCAAGAACTAGAACAGAAGGAACCCACTAAATAGAGTAAATAATTAAACATGGGACAAAAAGGAGTAAACAACAGCAGGTAAAGAATATGTCAAGCATAAATCAATACATCTCAATTATAACCATCAATAAAAATGGACTCAATTCACCAATTTAAGAAACAGACTGGCAGAGTAGATTAGGAAACAAAATCCAACAATATGCTGTACACAAGAAACACATTTAACTCATAAAGAAATTCATGGGCTGAAAGTAAAAGGATGCAAAACAATACGTCATGTCCTAGTACCACAGAAAACAGCAAGGGTAGCAATCCTGTTCTTAGACAGTCTCAACTTCAAACCAAGAATGATCAAACAAATTAAAGAAGGCCACTATATGCTAGTTAGGGGAAAAATTCAAGAGGAAAAGGCAACACACATAAATATGTATGCACCAAACATGGGAGCACCCAACTATGACAAAATCCTAATCGACATAAAAAATCTAATATCCAATACCACAATCTTAACAGGAGACCTGAACACCCCCTTATCCCAAAAAGATATGTCAACCAGACAAAAAATTAGCAAAGAAGTAGAACAACTGAACCAGAGCCTGGAACAAATGAACTTGATGGACATATACAGTGTTCTACCCAACAACATACAATACAAATTTTTACAGCTGCACATGGGTCATTTTCTAAAATACACCACATACTGGTCCATAGGTCATGCTTAAGTATATGCAAGAAAACAGAAATTATCCCATGCATATTATCTGACCACAGTGCAATGAAACTGGAAATAAGCCACAAAAGAAACCAACAAAAGCCTCTAAATACATGGAAATTAAACAACACCCTATTTAGCAATCAATGGGTTATAGATGAAATTAAACAAAAAATTCAAAAATATCTCCAATTCAATGAAAATTCAACCACAACTGTGAACTCACACAATAGGAAAACAATGGGAACAAATAAACACACTAATGCGGCACCTCCAACATCTAGAAAAGAGCAAGCTAAACCCAGAGCCCAAAGATGGGAAGAAATCATAAAGATTAGAGCAGAAAACAATTCATTTGAGATGAACAAAACAGTTCAAAGAATCAAGGAATTAAAAAGGTCATTCTTTGAAAGACTAAATAAAATTGATAAGTCACTAGCTAACCTCATGAAAAAGAGGAAAGAAAAAATTCAAATACAAGCAAAAGGAATGAAAAGGGTGAAATCACCACAGACCCAGTGGAAATTCAGAAAATTATCAATAGCTACTTTGAGAATCTTGATGCAGATGCGCTTGCGTGAGGGTTTTCTGTCACCTTCCGTGCCATGCAGCAGAGCTTGTTTCACGCCCACAGCAGGTTGAATTGACCAAAGCAATGGTTATGGAGAAGCCTAGTCCCCTGCTGGTCAGCTAAGAATTTGTAAGACAGTATTACACCTTGCTGAACCAGGCCCCGTACATGCTGCATCGATTTTATGGAAAGAACTCTTCCTATGTCCACGGGGGATTGGATTCAAATGGAAAATCTGCAGATGCAGTCTACAAACAGAAAGAAATTCATAGAAAAGTGATGTTACAAAACTTCACCAACTGCCATAGCAAGATCCGCCATGCTGATGCACATGCTACCCTGAATGATGGTGTGGTGGTCCAGATCATGGGACTGCTCTCCAACAACAACCAGGCTTTGTGAAGGTTCATGCAGACGTTTGTCCTTGCCCCCCGAGGACTCAGTTGCAAGTAAATTCTATGTTCATAATGATTATCTTCAGATACCAAGATGAGGTCTTTGGTGGCTTTGTCATTGAGCCTCAGGAGGAATCTGAGGAAGAAGTAGAAGAGCCTGAAGAAAGATAGCAGACATCTGAGATTCTGGTGTCTCTAGTTTCTATGTGAGGTGAACGTGATAACCACTACACTACGGAAACTGTTTCTAGTTGCTATGATCAAACTGTCAGCAATGAGCTGGAAGAACATCTAGAGGAGCCTGTTGCTGAACCAGAGCCTGATCCTGAACCAGAACCAGAGTAAGAGCCTGCATCTGAAATCCAAGAGGAAAAGTCTGGACCTGTTTTAGAAGAAGCTGCTCCAGAGGATGCTCAGAAGAGTTCTTCTCCAGCCTCCACAGACATAGCTCAGACAGTACAGGAGGACTTGCGGACACTTTATTGGGCATCTGTGACCAGTAAGAACCTTCCTCCTAGTGGAGCTGTTTCTGTTACTGGGATACCTCCCATGTTGTGAAAGTACCAGCATCACAGTCGCGTCCAGAATCTAAACCTGAATCAGATTCCACCGCAGAGGTCCCAAAGGGATCAAAGAGTGAGAGAATGAATATTCCTCCCCAGAGGGGACCCAGACCAATTCGTGAAGCTGGGGAGCAAGGTGATGTTGAACCTCAGAGAACTGTGAGACATCCAGACAGCCACCAGCTCTTCCTTGGGAACCTGCCACACAAGGTGGACAAATCAGAACTCAAAGATTTCTTTCAAAACTATGGGAATGTGGTGGAGCTGCGTATAAACAGCGGTGGGAAGCTACCCAATTTTGGCTTTGTCATGTTCGATGATTCTGAACCTGTTGCAGAAGGTCCTTAGCATCAGGCCCATTATGTTCAGAGGTGAAGTCCGTCTGAATGTGGAAGAGAAGAAGACCCGTGCTGCCAGGGAAGGAGACCGTAAAGACAACCGTCTGCGGGGACATGGAGGCCCCCGAGCTGGGCTGGGCCATGGCATGAGAGGCCCTCCCATTGGAGGAATGGTGCAGAAGCCCAGCTTTGGAGTAGGAAGGGGGATTGCTCCACAGCCGTGAGATCGCTCTTCACCCAGCTCCACCAACAGAACCCAGCTCCTGTGGACCAGTGAATTTCTTCAGCCAACCTTCCATGACTGGGAGTGTGACCCCAGTCTGTCACAAACTGCTTCAGCTTGTACAGCTTTACTTCTGTTGTGCTGATGGCGTGTGCCCCCTTCCTTGTTCCTTTTTCTCTTGGCCTCTCAGTCCTTTACTTCCAATTTTGTGGAATGATATTCTAGGAGTAACAGATTTTTAAAGAAGAAAAAAGACTGAATTTCCTTGCTTACTTTGCATATACAGACTGGATTTTTTTCTAAACAGCCATTTCCCCAAAGGAATGTGTCACTTATTACTGACATTTGGTATGTTTCATTCATTGGAATATTTCTTACTTATTTTTTACGTGTTTCAAAAGCCTGTGAGAAGTACAGGATTTGATAAACATTTTGGAGGCAGGAAAAAACTAAATTGTTCTTTGCAAGTCATGACTCTTCTGATACTGAAAAATGGTCATATGGGAAATTTGAGAAACTATTCTCACTGATATGGTTGGAACCCGAATAAACGGTGTTAATAGAGCTTTTTTTTTTTTTTTTATTGATCGCAAAGCATTTCTAAAACCTACTGTTTTTACTATTGAAATTTAAATTGTAAGATAGGTTGGAATGTCTAGAATGTAATTGACAGGCTTTTCTTGAACTGTTAGATTTTTTTTTTGAAGTAGAATTTTTCATTTGTATTTGTTAAAAAAATGAAAAAGAAAAACAAATACTAACCCCTCATCTGAATAACAATCAGAGCAAAACTGTTGTGCCTTCTATTTATCTGAGAATCCACTCTTGGCAACTGTTAAAAAAAAAAATAAATCTAGATTTGTTTTATTACATTCAGAGATAGAAGGAATTGTAGACTCCCTCTTTCTTCACCTTGTCTGACTTCTGTTAACATTTGTTATGCCTTATTCTAAATTGAGTCTCAAACTGGAATGCCTTCAGGACAGTTTCTGTAGAGACTCTTTCACCCAAATAGCTGAGTGTTTGTATTTTTAAGTTTTATTTTGATATCTAATCAGATTCCTAATCATAGTCTATAAAAAAGAATGTGACTTTAACATTGGACGTAACTGATGTGCTCAAGGGTCTGCACTTTCTTTTTCTTTAAATCATAGCCATATGATAAATTTCCTATTTTGTTATGGTTCTCTTTTATTGATGGGCATGCGGTGGGTGTTTCTTGGAAATGGCTAACTTTTATTAAAATATTTCTGGAAGAAAATTTAATCTGGCAATACAGACTAATAACACTCATAAAAAAAAGAGAGAATCTTTACACTCACAGAATAGAACACACAGAAGAAATGGACAGATTCTTTAAAAGGTACAAATTACCAAAACTGATAACCAGTCTCAGTAGCCCAATAACAGCCAATGAAATACAAGATGTAATAAAACACCTACTGACAAAGAAAAGTCCAGGTCCTGATGGATTCACAGTTTAAATGAAATTTATGGAAGATATATGCTCTATACTCTTGAAACTCTTCAATGAAATTGAAAAGAAAGCAATTGTCCCAAAATCATTCCTGGAGGCCAGTATTACACTGATTCTAAAGCCAGGGAAAGACACAACTAAAAACAGAACTTCAGGCCAATCTCTCTCATGAATAGAGGCAAAAATCCTCAATAAAATCCCAGCAAATAGAATACAGCAAATCATCAAGATTATACACCATGACCAGATAGATAGGATTCATCCCAGGGATGCAAGGATGGTTCGATATACACAAATCTATAAATGTAATACACTACATCAAAAAGGCCAAGTCTAAAAACCACATGATCATCTCAATTCATGCAGGAAAAGGCTTTTGACAAAGTCCACCATACATTCATGTTCAAAGTACTACAGAAAATTGGAACAGAAGACCTCTACTTCAATCTGATCGCAGATCTGATACAAGACAAGGATGTCCTCTATCACCACTCCTATACGATATAGTTCTGGAATCATTAGCTAGAGCCATTAGAGAAGAGGGAGAAATAAAAGGAATAAGAACGAGTAAAGAAAAAGTTAAATTATCACTATTTGCAGACAATGTGATACTTTATTTGGAAGACCAAAAAAACTCCACCAAGAAGCTATTAGAATTAAGACAAAAATTCAGTAGCATAGCTGGCTACACAGTCAATACCAAAAAGTCAATAGCATTCCCTTGCATAGATAACAAACACACTGAGAGGGAAATTACAGAAACAATAATTTTTACAATAGCACTGCAGAAAATGAAATACTTTGGAATTCATCTAACTAAAGAAGGCAAAGATCATTTCATGCACTAGGGAGGCTGAGGCAGGAGGATTATTGTGAGTTCGAGACCAGCCTGAGCTACAAAGTGAGCTTAAGGCCAGCCTGAACTGCACAGTGAGACCCTGTCTCAAAAAGACCAAAAAAAAAAAAAGATCATTTCATGGAAAATTACAGTACTCTGAAAAAAGAGATCATAGAGGATTTCAGCAAGTGGAAAGATATTCCCTGCTCCGAGACAGGAAGAACCAACATCATGAAGATGGCCATACTCCCAAAATTGTTGTACAGACTCAATGCAATCCCTATCAAACTACCAACAACATACCTCCCAGATGTAGAGAACTCATGCCTAAAATTTATTTGGAACCAGAAAAGACCTAGAATAGCAAAGGCAATCCTGGGCAACAAAGGCAAGGCAGAAGGCATTACAATTCCCAACTTGAAATTATACTACAAAGCTACTCTGATAAAATCAGCATGACATTGGCAATGAAACAGACCTGATGATCAACGGAATAAACTAGATGATGCAGAGGCCTCTACGAACACACTGAACCACTTGATCTTCAACAAAGGGGCTAAACACACTTACTGGAAGAAAGATAGCCTCTTTTACAAATGGTGCTGGAAAACCTGGCTCTCTACGTGCTCAAAACTAAAACTTGACCCAGCTCTATCACCATGCACTAAGCTAGTAGAAATGGATTAAAGATCTAAACATTAAAACAGAAATACTAAATCTCCTGGAAGAGAAAGTAGGAGGAACTCTTGAAGACACAGGGGTAGGCAAGGAGTTCATGAACAAACATGCACTCACACGGGAAACACTTGAAAGAATTACAACTGGGATCAACTACTATTGAGAAGTTTTTGCACATCAAAAGAAACTGTCAATAAAAAAAGACAACCCACAAATTTTGAAAAACATCCTAACTAATAAGCAATCAAAGGTCTGCTCTCTAGAATTTATAAAGAACTAAGATTCATTAGGGCCCTCAAATTTAAAGACCCAATCCAGAAATGGGCATCTAAGATAAATACATACTTATCAGAGGATGAAATTAAATAAACGAATAAATATGTGAAAAAAATACTCCACATCACTAGCCATCCGTGAAATGCAAGTTAAAACAACACTGAGATACCATCTCACTCCAGAAAGAATGGCTATCATAAACAAATCAACCAACAACAAATGTTGGAGAGGTTGTGGGGAAAAAGGAACACTTCCCCAATCCTGCTAGAATATAGACTGGTACAACCATTGTGGAGATCAGTCTGGAGAATCCTCACAAAACTAGGACTGGAAAGCCCATTCAAGCTAGCTATCCCCTTACTGAGAATTTTCCCGGAGAAACTGAAAGCATCATATCATAGTGATACATGTGTACCTACATTTATAGCAGCATAATTTGTGATAGCAAAATCTTGGAAACAACCAAGATGCCTGTCACATGAGGAATGGTTGAGAAAGATGTGGTATTTCTATACAATGGAGTATTTCTCAGCTATAAAGAATGATAAACTTGAAGCATTTATGTTAAGTGGATGCCACTTGAACATATATACATAAGTGAAATAAACCAGACACATGTGTAAATATTGTATAGTCTCTCTAGTGTAAGAAATCAAAAGAAGAAATTCAAATAGAAATGTATAACAACAACTAAAAAGAATTTAGACAAATAGAGTAAACTGAACTGCATATGTTGCAGGGTAATAATCAGCTTCTCTTCTGGATGGTTAACAACCTAAGTTTACAGATCAAAAACTGGAGAAATAGAAGGGTCGCAAGGTCAGCCAACATTTTGGCCCTAGCCTTTCAAGGTCAGTGAAAACTCAGGACATAGGAGAACCTGTACTGTAAGATCATGTAACTTAGTTCTGCCCCGAATTTTCTGATCAAGGAGATTATGGAGCCAGAGAGGAATGTGATCAATGATCTACAGGGTGCCTAAGGAGAGAAAACATTCCCCCAGGCTTTCACAGAAAGCAAACTGATCAAGCAATGGCAATGACTCATCCACATGGCTGACACTGAAAAAGGATCTACAGAGTGAGGTACAGAGTCATAGGATAAACCCTGAAGGGAATTACTGACCTCATCAGATACAGAAGTTACACTTTTTGTTATATAGGTCTTGCTTTATCTTGGTCTTAACCATCCAGCAGAAAAGTATAAAAAGGAGGTATATAAAATAAGGCCATCATAATAAGCTGAACTGTAAATGGCTATAGTCAACAACTTCTTCGGATAACCCACTATTATTGTGGACTGCTTGACTCTGTTGGATTATTTCGCTGAATTCCAGCACCTATAATAATTGAATGACAACAGAATACCCATCTCTGACAGGACTAAACAAAAAAAGGGGATACAAAGAAAGAACCATTCTGTGTTAAGATAAATATGCAGTACTTTTGTATAATTCTATGAGAAGAAAGATTTGCACTAATGGTGTTTGGACAGGATATCCTGTCTGCTTCTTGTACTATGGATAACCACTAGGAAGAAAACAATGTAAAAAGTATTAATCATTGAAACTGTACTATAATTCAGCTTTAAAAAAAGATAAGTATACCACTGCAGAGTCTTATTTCATTGATTAGAGGCATCTGCTAATAGTGTTTGTAGATAGAGTATCACATATGTACCTTGTACAACAAAAGCCACTAGGAAAACAATGTGCAACACATTAATTGTTGAGTCTGTCCTACTAATTTAATTTGATACTGTCTCATTGCTATTTGTTCTTTAATAAAATAAAACAAAATAAAATTTTAAATATAGTTATATGCATCAACTCCACAAGTAAAAAACACAGATTAGGAGACTAGATCAAAAAGTGAAACTCAACAATCTGCTGCACTCAAGAGGCTCATCCAATCCAAAAAAAAAAACCTGAAAACATCAAAAGAAGAAAAAAAACTTCCATGTATCAATATCCCCAAAAGCAAGCAGGGGCAACAACTTTATTTTGAGGGCAAACAAACCCTTCAAGTTAAGACTGATCCAAAGACATAAAGAAGGTCACTATGGATTAGTTAAGAGAACAACTGAGTAGAAAGAAGCAACAACTGTAGATATATATGCACCAAGTACAGGTGCACTAACTTTATACAACAAATGGCACTAGATAAGTCAGAGTCAATAAACACCAATATATTTATAGTAGATGACTTCAATACCAACTTTTACAAATAAACTAAACATTAAAGAAATACCAGAGCTGCCGGGTGTGGTGGCGCAGGTCTGTAATCCCAGCACTAGGGAGGCTGAGGCAGGAGGATTGTTGTGAGTTCGAGACCAGCCTGGGCTACAAAGTGAGCTTAAGGCCAGCCTGAACTGCACAGTGAGACCCTGTCTCAAAAAGACAAAAAAAAAGTAAAGAAATACCAGAGCTGAACCACATCTTTGAACAAATGGACTTAAAAGACATATCACTGAACATTCTCACTTGTAAATACATTCTTCCCAAAATCTTTCTCTAAAATACACCACATACTAGCTGATAAAGCCTGCTTAAATAAATAAAAAACATTCAAAATCATGCAATGTACCCTAAATCCTAAAAGGAATCACAGAAACTTTCTACCACCTGAATACTAAATAACTCACTCCTAAACAATCATTGAGTCATGGAAGAAGCTAAACAACTACAAGAATCAAATGCTAATGCCAGCACGAAATAGTAAAACTTATGTGACAAAAACAGAGAATTTTATTGCCATGAATCGTTGCATTAGAAAAAGCATAAGTTCAAAAAAAAATGACCTACTAATGCCCCTGAAGATAGGAGAACTACAAGAACAGCCTAAACCCCAACCAAGTACAAGAAGAAATTCATAAAGATCAGAGGAAAAAATAATAAAACTTAGACTACAAAATAATACAAAGAATCAATGTATCAAAGAATTGTTTCTTCAAAAGAAAAAAGCATGCAAAATTGCCCACCAGCAAGTGAAGGAATACAGATCATGTGGTATGTATGCATAACAGATTACTGCTGTTATAAAGGATAAATTTAAGCCATTTGCAGGAAAACGGATGCACCTTGAGATGCTAATGTAAAGTGAAAGAAATCAGACACACAGCGCATCAGATGGGTCCTCTTATATGAAAACCTGAAAGTGTTTAGAGAGCAAAATAACAAACAGATAACAGGAAACAGGGAGATAGATCTTCTGTGAAATGGAAGGGGCCCAAAAGCCAGAACAAGTGTAGGAAAATGGGATATGAAAATAATTAAGATATGTTATGTATAGGTACCCACTCTCTACAAACAAAAATTAAAAAAAGGTTAAGAGCACAAGCATAACCATACTTACCTTAATACACACTAAGTCAGAAATGTCACAAGAGACAAATGACAATGGCCCTTTCATTACAGCAAGGGTCAATTTCCTGAAAATATGTAATAATTATATAGTCATATACATACATACACATCAGGGCATACAAATATATAAAACAAACACATCAATGTAATAGATGATTCCAATAACCCATTTTCAATAATGAATAGAAGTTTAATAAGGAAAAGGACTTCAACAATATGAAAAAAAACCAATGATCCAAACATATGTAGAATAACATCTATTCAACAGGAGTACAATACGTGGTCTTCTCAAGCACATATGTGACATTCTTGAGGACAGATCCTAAGACAAGTCTGAACAAATTTAAGAGACTAAATTCTTACTAAGTATTGTTTACATAGCACAATGAAAGTATAAATCGGTAACAGAAATCTCAAAATTCAGATATATCTGGAAATTAGGAAAAAAATTATTGAAGAACAAATGAGTCAAGGAAGAAATCAAGAAAGAAATTATAAACTATCTGGAGATAACTGAAAACACAACATGCCAAAGCTTATCAAATGTAGCAAAAGCAGATCCAAGACAGTCTGGAAGTAAATGTCTTCATCAGAAAAGGAAAAAGACTCAAACAACTAACATAGACTAATAGTGAAATCTTTTCTCAAATAAACTAAAATAAACAAACGAACTACAGAAAACACAAAAAGTCAATGTTCTAAAGTGATATATAATGTACGCTTTTTCATCTCAATTAGGTGCAATTTCTACTGCTGAGTCTGTGGCTGACTGTGTTTTACAACAGATCTGGAAGCTGTGTGAATCCAACACTGAGATATAATTAAAAACACTAATCTATGTTAGCAATCAAATAATGAACCTAGAAAAAGTTGATGTTTCTGGGGAGATGGCTCAGTGGAATAAGCGCAAGGGCCTGAGTCCAATCCCCGGTTCCACACACACAAAAAAAAAAAACAAAGAAAAAGCCAATGTTTTTGAGTTCAATAAACTAGTGAATGGCTCAACGAATTCAAAATAGTGACATCAAAGTCATTAATCTCCCTTAAAAGTACCTCACTTCACTTCCAAGCAGTTAGACCACTGTCCTTGCCACTTTCTGAAGAAGTTGTAGAAGTTCTCTCTCATGAGTGTCTCTTTTCAAAAGTTTATTTTAAAGAAGAAAAACATTAATTTAAAAAAGTTTATTTTTATTTATTTATTTACTGTACACAATGTCTCACAACACAGTTCAGACTTGCAGTAACCCTCCAGTGTCAGCCCTCCAGGCGCTAGGGTTACAGGCACGCGCCACCATACCCAGGTTTGGGCCCAGCAGCCCCAGAGTGGCATGATGTGTGGTACCAGGGATGAACTCGGGTCCTTGCACTCGCCAGGCAGATGCTTAGACCGCTGAGCTATCTTTCCAGCACCAATAAAACAAAATTTCAAACCAAGATAACAGAAGAGCAGCAATGGTTAATACATTGCATATCATTATTTTTAGTTACTCATACTACAAGGCATAGACATTCAATTGTCCAAACAATAGTAACACAAACCTTTCTTTTCAAAGAAATCAGTGATAATTTTTTCAGAGAAAGTAGTATCGCTATCATATGTGTATTATATATGTGTATTATGTATGTATATGTATAAATATACATATATATATATGTGTATATATATGCACAATTTTTGCTTTTCCTTTTTTTTCTCCTTTCTCCCAGTTTCTCTTTCCTTTTGAAACGTTTCTTCCTGTTTTACAATATCTATTGTAATTTTTTACCTTATTTACTCTTTCAACTTCTCACACTAGGGAGACAATATGATACTTATATGTGTGTCTTTTTGAGTGAGTTGCATCCATTTACCTATAAAATTCTCAAGTTTATCCTTCTTTATGGCTGAGTAGTACTCTGTTGTAGAAAAAGAGCACATCTATTTTACCCATTCCTCAATTGATGGGCATCTGGGTTATTTCCAAAATTTAGCTATTACAAGTTGTGCTGCTAGGTCCAGCAAGATGGCTCAATGGGTTAAGCGCCTGCTTAGGCAAGTGCACTGACCTGCCCCCGGGCCTGCTGAGCTAGCCACCAAGACTGGGTGTGGTGGCACATAGGCCCAGCACTGGAGAAGCTGAGACAGGAGGGTCACTATGAATCCAAGCTGTGTAAAGAGACCCTGTACCAAATAAACTAAAAAGAAAAATTTTGTGCTGCTATAAGCATGCTGCTATAATCCATATTGTGAGTTGTTTCTTTACTCTGTTGGTGGTTTCTCCTGCTGTACAAGCTTTTTAATAACATGAGTGAGGTCCCAATTGTTGAATCTTTGTGATAGCTCCTATGTAATCTAGATTTAGTTCACAAAGTCTCTGTTTATACCAACGTCTTAAGAGTTTTTACCTATTCTATAATCCAGTAGATTTAATGTTTCTGCTTCAACATTTAAATCTTTGATCCATTTCGAATTTATGGATCCAATTTTAATCATGAGTGTCTTTAGTTAGGCAATTGGGACTGCATAAATGTTCTGAATCATTAAAAGCATTTATCCTTCATAGTTATTTTTACTTTGAGAATGATCCAAAAGTTGCACCATGCTGTATCTGTTAATAAGGTAAATGAAAACACAATGTAGTATGCTTAGGAGTCTGCCTTTCCATATGAAGACACATGTTGGCGGCACTCACTGTATTTTTTTAATTTCTCGTATTTTCTAAATTTTTATTAGCATATATTTGCTGAAATGTACTGTAAGGGTAAAACATATGCTAGATTTGGAAGGTTAGAACACAAACAAAAAATATATTTCAGTAACTTTTATTTTGATTACCCACTGAAATATTTCAGTTACTCTGGGTTAAATAAAACATTAACATTGATTTTAGCTGCCAGAAATTCAAACCTACCAAGGTAGCACATCTTATTTCTACTGAAGAGCACTGTTCTCTATCTCCTTTCTAAATTAACATATAATTTGCTATTTTATTTTACGTATTTGGTTCCGGGGATCACATTCAGGGCCTGACATTGAGTGCAAGACAGGCACTCAAACCACTGAGCTGTCTCCCCCTCAAATATAATTTTAAATAGGTACACAAACACATGTAACAGTTAATGTCTCTCCTTTCATGTACTTGTACAATAAATGAACAATGACAGTCCCATATAGACAAGGAACACATCTATCTAGCTAAACAGACTAGAGCTAGAACATAAGGCAGCAACTGAGTGACAAAAACCGACTGTAATTTTCATAATACATGACTTTCGTTGAACAATGATTGTAAATTGGGTACTATACCCTGGATTATTTCCTTTAACCCATGTT
This sequence comes from Ctenomys sociabilis, assembly GCA_004027165.1. Lineage (NCBI taxonomy): Eukaryota > Metazoa > Chordata > Mammalia > Rodentia > Ctenomyidae > Ctenomys > Ctenomys sociabilis. Next base: position 23,646 of record PVKA01026761.1, read on the forward strand.
TTGCACTTGCCTGGCAAGTGCAAGGGCCTGAGTTCAACCCTCAGTTCCACCAAAAAAAGTATTGAATTTAATGAGGTGAGTTCTTTTATAATTCTCATTCTGCAAAATGAAAAATACATTTATTACCAGAAATAAGACAATGTTGGTTGCCTGTACAGGTGTACAACTTTAAATAATTTTTTAATGAATGCCTTCTACTGCATGGTTCTAGTAGGTGCTGTGGCACTAAGAGAAATGACAGGTTAATGCAGCCAAACTATAAACAAGTATCAGCTAAATTTTGTAGGATATACAATAGTTTAACTATTGTATATCCTACAAAATTATTATTAAACCTGGCTTATAGCTAATAACCTAGTAAAACAAAATTCATATTGTACTTAGGCAGTCATTTGGAATTGAATGTATGAATGTGATATCTGTACAAAAATTTATGATATTTTTATCATGTACAGAATTTTTAATCCTCACAACACCCCAGAGGTTCTCAGAGGTTGTGTGAGATCTCTAGGTCAAGGACGGTAATCCTTTCAGAGCTCTCAATGCTAACGAATACCACTGCAGCGAGTGTGCCATAGGTTCGCCACCTCTGATTTCAATTCATTGTTCAGTACAGGAAGAGATGTCCCCAATCAGGCTTTAATTTTGTCTGTGGCTTATCTTATAATTTTCTTCTTTGAAGGTGGAGGTCATTTGATAGGCCACCTTCAAAATTTATTCTGTGTTTCCAGATTCCTAACTTCACAGAGTTAACAGCCTTGGGCTGAACAGGGCGTGCTGGTGGTATGACTTACAGATTTCTAAGAGGCTTAAGTCAGGCTCCAGGAACTCACCACTTTTCAAAAGGAAAAAAAAAGAAAGAAAAAAAAAAAAGACATTAAAATTAAAAATAAACCTTGTTATACAATAATTTAAAATAAATCAGAGCTAAGTCATTTTTACTGAGTTCCTTAGTGAAAATACACTTAATAGGCTTCAAACCTTGACCCACCTTTAAAATAAAGCAATATTCAGGACATACTAAATGATCCACTTAATTATTAATGAGTAAATGACATAGCAAGAATGGTTCAGGTACTTGTAAATGCTAAATGTCTGAGTATGTCTTCATTGGCTTTTGAACAGTTTCAAAGAGCAGACATGAGGATTCATTAGCTCTTAGCACATATGAACCTGCTCCAGAGGCAGCCAAGAGAGTTGCCTAGCAACAGTGCATTTTGCATCTCACATCATCCCCAAAGATGCTGCTGCTGCAACAGCTAGGTCAAGCCTCTCATTAGCAAGCTGACAAAGGGTTTCTATCTACCATTTTACAAAATTATTTTTATTTCCAGGGGAAACACACATATCTCTTTATTATCCCTATTGAAAATGTATTCCCTATCCTCTATTCCTCCTTCTTCCCAATCCCCATTTCAATAAATATGTTTTAATGAATCCATGAATGTACCTTTAACAAAAGCAGAAACTAAGAAATCCAGCAAAACTGATATGCCTATTCATATCATTCTAACAGTTCCACAGCTTTTGGGCAATAATATAAGAAAGTTTTAGAACAGAAGAGAATAAAAGATGTTGAAAATCAAATGACAGGAAGAGAAAAAAGTGAGATTTTTTCTTCTAAATTAATAACAAAAGAAAAATTACCCAAAATCACTTGCACAGGTATCCATGACTACATTATATTACCCTTTCCCCCCACAAACTAATCTCAAACATCTAGCAAAAAGGAAGAAAATTCCAGAGTGGTAATAAGCTATAATATATAGATTGACAGATTGTAATGAGTACAATCTTTTGGAAGGGAACTCAGGTTCCCACTTTAATAACCGTGTTAGAAAGCACCATCTCAGATCAATATTATTCACTCACTTCTGAAAACATGTCTTAAAATATTTACCAAGCACAGCTGCTATGCATATCCACACGATACTCCATAGGTGCATTAAAGACATTTAAAATAAACAAAATAAGCAAGGAGACTTTTCACTTCATTTATCTTCAAGTGCTTAATAGAAAATCTAACATAAACCACAGCTACTCTCATGTCTGAGCTTTTATGTTATTATGAATTTCTTTATAGAAAAGATCACAGGGTGTACATCACATATTATAAAAGATAAGGGTGGTCCTAATGGACACAGATTAAGAACAGTGTAATGAGGAACATTTAAAGGCAACTGCTAAAAATTAGAAACCAAAGTAGACAAATTTTTTAAGTGATCAAAAGGAATAATGTGATTTAATTTCCTTGTGATCCTTACATTTTTTTCTACATACTAACAGTAAAGAATGAATCTTCAGGGGGATTTCCCAGAAGAGTGTCATTTACCACTAATATTTTATTCCAGCAGTTGAAAAACCATAAAAGGGTGAATGTCCTCCAGAGTCTCTAATAACGGTAATAGATCTTGTGTTACTATCCACAAAGTGACCTCTCAGTCAGACGATTTAATTTTTCCCCCTGCAGGATGGTTGATTTCACAGTTATTCACAGTATAATAACAGCTTTTGCACAACAAAACAATTCATCCGATTAAAAGAACTGTATTGAGTCTTTCATGAACAGCATGTGTCACTACAACTTCAGCTAGGGTTTGATTTAAGACAACCTAAAACATACATGTATGAGTCTTCATTTTACTACTGTTTCAAAAATTATATCTAGACTTTCTTCAACAATTTTGAAGACTGCTGCCTAAACCCTCCCTGGTTTAAAAATATTACCAAGTCCTCATCAAATGCTTACTAAATGCTATAAAACAAGCACCAAGGATACTCCACAAGGTTCTTTTCTTATGCTATGTAAGTGAAATTCCACTAATATCTTGAAAAGGGAAAAACATGAAAAATTATAGGAAGATTAAACCTGATTATTGAAACTACTTGTGCACTTTGTAACATTCTAACAATTAACCATCATAAAGACTATAGAGGGCTGCTGAGATAGCTCAGTGGACTAAGTGCCTGCTTCGACAAGCACAGAGACCAGAGCTTGAGCTCCTAACCCAAATACCAAGCCAGCCCCATCCCTGGGATGTGCTGAACCAGTGATAGAGTCTGGGCAGGGCAGTGCATGTGTATAATCCCAGCACTGGGGAAGCTGAAAACAGGAGGATCACTGTAAGTCCAAGCTGCATAATGAGACCCTGTACCAAATACATAAAATGAAAAACAAATAAACAAACAAATAAATAAATAAATAAATAGAAAACTGTAGGACACTGTGAAGTGAATTTTGAGACCTTCATTGTTAACCTTACACCAAAGCATTAAAAATACAGGACTAGGGATATGGCTCAGCAGCACAGTGCTTGCCTAGCAAGTGTGAGGTCATGAGTCCAATTCCTGAACCAAAAACAAAAAGTAAAAGTGGAAACCGAAGGCAAAGGTGTGAAACAGGTTGACCACCTTATGACATCTCCTACCATAAATGCTCCACATCACAAATGTCCACAGAAAACCAAACCCAACAATACCAACACATTTCTCCCTCCTGTGATAATCCCAGAATGCCCCTAACAAAAGGTCACATTCGTGTGTGGCAGAATTCTCAGAGGTCCCCTCAACCTTGTAACTTCTAATTGATACTGATAAGCCTGCAGTTATCTTGCTCCCCTGGAAAATGGAATCCCCACTCCTCCACTGCAGTCTGGAGTGTCCTAAAGGGCTTCTCTTCCTAACAAGAAGCCCAAACCTGCAAGATGAAGTTTTCTGTAGACTCAGAATGCAGGTGAGACACCCTTCTGGCTCACTTGCTCCCTGGGTCCAGGAGTCCTGACTTTCAGTAGAGGCCTGCACAGTCCTCTAAGCAGCTCCACAAGATCTAAGACAATCCTGCTGTGGTTCTCTTGCTGCCCACATTTTTGCTATGGGGAATGCTAATGTGTCTTTGGGTTAACAATTCTAGGCATGCAAATCAATCGAAAACTGCACTATTCTGTCCTTCCCTTCAGTCAGCGAGCCCATCACCCCCTTGTATTTTTCAGGCAACACCCAATTCAACAGATCAACCTATCCTAACTATCTCCATATTCAGTAGAACTTGGGAGAAGAGGCCTGAGGTAGGAGAGGCTGAACCCCTATCACTAGGCTTGAGATAAGAAGATGAGACTTGTGGGACTCACAGCTCTCCAACAATTTTAACCTATGGACTTTCTCACTTCTCTTCATCTATCCTTTCATTTCTTAATTTGTGCACCATTAAAATTACAGTTCCTATACAACTAGGTTTATACCTAGAACACTGTAAGTTCTGTTGGGTGTTCTGTGTCATGCTTTGGTATATCAATGACTCCACCAAAACTTGTATTTTAACATCTTGCTATATAACTTCATTTCCACGAGTACTTTAAATTGTTGCTTCTTACCTGACCACAAGGCTCTTTAGGACCTTGCTTTTAAATACCTGTCTCCTTTCCAGGAAAAAACCCTCTTGTCTCTATACTGCAGAGTAACAGAACAACTTGAACTCTCTTGTTACCCTACTGTGACCTGCCTCACATCAGTATCTTTGCATGTATCCATATTCTGAGCTTCAGGGAAATGTATGGGCCCCTCCATCTAGGTTGTAGAGGTACTAATGCACCTCCACAGTGGTACTGTACAAGAGTAATTTTTGATGCCTCTGACATCCCACCATGCCTTGACATTCTTGTTAGTTTATTTTATTTTAAAGAAACAAAAAACAAAATTCCAAAACAATATGACAGGATGGTAACAATGGTGAGCACATTGCATGTTCTTATCTTTAAAGTAATTACTCAGAGTAATATATCAGCATTTGATTGGCCAAACAATATCAGCACAAATCTATCTTTTGTGGCTCAGTGAAATAAGCATTTCCCCAACAAGCACAAGGGCCTGAGTTCAATCCCCAGTTCTGCCAACAAAATAAAAAATAAAAATAAAAATAAATTAGCTTTTCAATGAACTAAAATGAGCACAACTATCTTTATATGCACATATATATTTTTTCCCCTTTACTTTTCGTTTCCTTCTCCCTGCCATTCTTCAAGGCAAAGACTATATTCTTTCAGTTTAGCATTTCCAACACCTACCACAGAAGATTTGCAATAAACTTGTTGAGTGATTAAATGACTTGCAAATACTTAATAAAATGGGACATAATAAAAACAAGGCATCCACAACATTTCAAGATGAATGATTACTGCACTTAACACAGATCAAGCTATACCTCTACCATTAAAAACTGAATACAATTTTATACCAAGTAAACATACAGTAAAATGTCACCAGTATAATTATATTAATAATAATTCAGGCTTCTAGAATAATGAAAATAGACAAGACAGCATTAAGGAAAAATGTTGAAGAAATAAAATTCACTTACTTTTACATATATACTGTAACAAACTAATTTGCCAAGTGTTTCCAAGTACCAGTCCCTGCTGATAGCTTAATGAACAGATAATCTGATCATTTTAAATTGGCACATTCATTGTACTAATGTAAATGGGCAAATCCAAGCTGCCTAAAACAGTAGCTTCAATATAAATTTATGTTTTAACTCCAAATTACCCTAAGCCCTAAATTAATAGGATTCATTTAATAAGATTTTACTATAATGGGAAAACTGTCCCCAGACTCCATAGTGCTCTGCAGTTTGTATGCCCATGACAATCCTGGAAAATACTTTATGTTTCTAGGTTTATCTAATAAAAATAAGTAGATTTATCTAACAATAAAAAATGGATTTATCTAATAAATGTATGTGTTAATTCAACCAGTCAACAAAACCCAAAAACTGTCCAATGTCATTGTGAAGCAAAATGAAAGTTCCCACTTTCATGAATTCTAAATGTAACTGTATCGGCTCAAGCATTCTATATTTGATGGCATATGAGTCAAACCCAAATATTCTCTATCTCTATTTGATAGATACTGTATATTCATGATAACTATCTTACACATTAAAATGCTAATTTGTTCTTATTAATCTCAGTCAGCTTTAGTATTATTTGATTCTGTTATAAATTCAGGTTAAAAATATTTTATATACTTTCTTTTGAGATAGAGGGAGAAATATATAAATCATCTTCAATGTAGAAATAATCTATTCCCACAAGAATTATAGTAAGGGGGCTGGGAGATAGCTCAGTGGTCTAAGCACCTGCCTGGCAAGTGCAAGAAACCACGTTTGATCCCCAGAACCTCGGATGCACCTTGCTGGCCACTGAAACCAGGCATGGTAGAGCACACCTATAATCCCAGCATTGGGGAGGCTGAGGCAGGAAGATCACTATATGTCTCAGCTGCGTAATGAGACTCTGTACCAAGTAAATACATAAATAAATAAAACATAAAAAAAAGAGTGGCAGTATGCAAGGACAGGACACATTTCTCCAAAAATCCAACCAATACACCATAAACCCACAATACAGGAATAAGTTACTCAGTGCAGTTAACAGACCAAAGGATAGAAAAAGTTTCAAGACTTTTGGTAAAGAAGCTATACAATTTTAAGAAATCTAGAACTGAGCTTTCCACAAATCATGACTCAGCATCTCAATGACAGGTATCATGTGGTAGCTATATCTATGACCATGTGTTGCTGGCTCTCTTTGTCACCCTAACAAGAAAATTACGTCTGAAATTCTACTGAAAGGATCACTAATGTAACTATGGCTCACAACATCAAAAACTGCTCAAGAACTGACCAGAAATATTTTCTACTATTTCCTCAACAATGGTAAAGAGAATTGTATCACGCAAAATCATACCAAAAATAAATAAATAAATAACTCCCCAAGTGATAGAAACCTGCAATATGGTCCTTCTAGTGCACATCAAAGAATGTATACTTCTCTAGCAACTACTCCTGCCATCCTCAGCTGGGCTCTTGTAAGATCACCTTGCCCTGCTCTTTGAGGCTTGCATGACATCTGGTATTTTCATACATCATAGCACAGAGTACTTGTATGCTACAAGCAACTCAGTAATTCCCTTTTTATCCAAAGTATCAGTTGCATATGAATCACAAGAGGTTTGCTTGTAATATTCATTGAATGGGGCTGGGGAGATGGCTCAGTGGAATAAGCGCTTCCCTGGCAAGCACAAGAGCCTGAGTTCAATCCCCAGTTCCACAAAAAAAAAAAAAAAAAAAAAAGCAAATAAAATTGTCAATGCTATTTAAAAAAAAAAAAAAAAATTCACTGAATGACTTCACACCCTTTCAAAAGTCCAAATTGATAGTATAATCTGTCAGACTTTCAAAGATTCAACCCTAGTAAACAAGGTATAATTTTCTCAAACATTCCATAACAATATTGTTTTCAAAAATCTACTTTGTTTACTACAACAAGTTCTTTAATTTCAGAATCTTCTAATTATTAACATTATTTAAAAAAGATACACCAGCTGCAGAGGTAGCTCACCAGTCCAAATACCTGCCTAGGCAAGTGTAAAGACCTGGATTCAATCCCCAGTACCACATGCAATGGCACACACCTGTAATCCCAGTGCTGGGAAAGCTAAAACAGAAGAATCACTATGAGTCTAACCTGTGTAGTGAGGACCTGTACCAAACATATTAATAATAATTATAATAATAACAGCTTAGCCATCTAAAGCACCTACTTAGGCAAGTGCAGGGATCATGGTTCCATCCCTGGCACCACATGCTGTGCCAGCCCCACCCTCAGGGCAAGTTCAGCCAGCCATAAATGACTGACTGA
>PVKA01026762.1:0-31341 GCA_004027165.1 Ctenomys sociabilis
AAAAAAAAAAAAAAAAAAAAAAAAAAAAAAAAAAAAAAAAAAAAAAAAAAAAAAAGAAAAAGATGAACAAGGTGAGACCAATAGACATTTGTGAGGAGGAAGGAGTCATTACAAATGATATAAAGAGAATATGGGTAGAAGTAACAGCAGAAACTTCCCCAATATGAGGAAACAACCTGACATTCAGTAACTGAAGCATATAGAACTCCAAATAACAACCCAATTAAAACCATTCCCAGAGATATAATAATCAAGATCCCAGAAATTCAGCACAGGAACAGTATACTAAAAGCCACTAAAGAAAAGAAACATCACATTTAAAGGAAAACCCGTTAGAATAATGGCAGATTTCTCTTCACAAACCATCAAGTCAAGAAGAGCATGGAGCAAAGTACTTCATATCTTGCAAGAAAACAAATTCCAACACAGACTGACATACCCTGCAAAACTCTCTTTCAAGTATACTGGAGAAATGAAATACTTCAATGACAAAGAACAACTAAAGAATTTCATGATAACAAAGCCAAGCCTACACAGACTACTAAATGATGTGCTAGAGAGGGAGCAAAATGATCACAACCCCATGAGAATGGAAAGAACCAATGAAATAGGGCAAACAATTAAATATAGATAATAAGAGGCAATAGTAGTCTTCCAGTTATTCATTTGTGTACAGCAGCAAAATATTTCCTTCAGCACACTCTCCAAATGGACTTCTCTTGCACACTATGGGTCAAGATTCCATATGGGACTACAGGGTGGATTTCAAGGAATAGCTGTAGTTCAGTCCCACAAGTGATGCCTGGCCACCAGTAAGAGTCATGGTCATTATCCATGTCCACAACACACTAGAACTTTGTGTGATATCCTATCCCCAAACTGTCAGAAGTGATGGTCACTTATTTGTCATTCCAGTATTTATCTTATGTCTTATTCTTAGTACTTTACTATCATGAAAACTTTTTCTTAGTTCAATTGCTGCGAAACATTTAAATAATTAGTATTTAATTTTCTGAATATTTCTTTTTTTTTTTTTTTTTTCTGGCAGAACCAGAGATTGAACTCAGGTCCTTGTGCTTGCCAGGGAAGCACTTATTCTACTGAGCCATCTCCCTGGCCTCTGAATATTTCTTAATCTTAATTTTTGTTTTAAGATTTATACTGTATCTTTCAATTACAATTTATCTAAAAGACATCTATATCTTCTCCTAGTAGATGGAGTGAAAGTGAAAACAGACTTTATACTGAAAATAATGTTGCTTTCTTCTATCACTATTTGCATTCTTTAAAAATTATTTTTCCATTTTATGCTGACTTTATATTACTTCTTCCTTGTCCTTTATACACACATACACATACATATGTATGAAAAAATATATGTGTATAACCTGACATAAGGTTGGTACTGTTTCATAGAAATCTTCAATAACCTTTTAAATAAGGGTTCATCTAATGTATTTTATATAGTGCTGCATAACTATCACTTTGAGAGCTCTTTATTGTTCATCCAGGAGCATACTGCAACCACTTTTGCCTTTTGAATTATGCTCTTTGTTATTTCCTATATGCTATGTCTGAAGCTATTAAAATATTTCAAGTTTGTATAACTAGAAAATATTTTACTTTTAGTTTTCAAAGGTATGTTTGTTAAGTATAAAATTCAAAGAGAATTGATTTTTTTTTTCTTGTAGTCCTTTAGTCTAGTTTCTTACACAATTGTTTTTTTTTTTTTTCTTTCTAATGTGGATTAAGATGCTGTTTAATTTTGTTCTTCCATAGCTAATATTTTTATGTATATGCTATAACCATTTTTTTCTTTATAATAAGTTTTGGACAATTTCATTTGTGTGTATCTTGGTATGATTTTATTTAAACTTCTTGTGCAAAAGGTTCATTTTTCGTGGAAATGTGGTATTATAAGTTGAACTAAATTCAGAAATTTTAAATGTTTAAATATTTATTGCCTACTCCTTTCTACTTTGAGAATCCTAATTATATGAACATATGAAAAAAGAAAGGAGAAGTTAATATTTACAATTTTTGATTTTACTGTGATTTTTTCCTCTCGAATTTCTTATAACTTATTTTTTAAAACAAAACTTATACATGTATATCTGGTAATCTGAAAAAATAATTTACACATAGCATCATGTAATACAGCAACCATTGTTCAATTCTTATTACTTTGTTTAGTGAAATCTTGTATCATGTACAATGCTGTTTTCTTCTATCACTATTTCGTATTCTTTAAAAATAAAAAAAAATTATTTATTTATTTATTTGATAAGCATCTGACTATGTAGTTCAGACTTCTAATGAATCTCCCATTTCTGCCTCCCTTGTGTCACTATGCCCGATTTTGGGGCAGATGGTTTCCTGTGCCAGCACTGCATGTGGCAACAGGGATCCAACTCAGGTGCTTGTGTTTGCCAGCCAGGCACTGAGATCACCAAGAGCTATCTCCACAGCCTGCATGCCTCTTTAAAATTCACTTTCATTGATATAATTCAGTTCTTTGTTAGAGACTGAAATACTTAATTTTGTATAGTTTTCCTAACACTCCTCCTATATAATGATCTTTAGAAGAGCTTTTTTTTTTTTTTTCCCAAGAAAATGGTAGCTAATCCCTGAATTTTCAGGTTTCTCATTTTATTTTTTGTTTTCTAAATTGTTGATTGTTTTAATGGATTCACTTGATTAAAAATTGCATACCTATTGTAATCTGCCCTTGGGATCCATGAATGTCAACTTTGGAAGACCTTCAGTATATTTCTCAAGTCCTTCCACATTTTCCAAATAACATAATTAAGTTGCTGGAATGAATTTCATTCTGTTGATGAGCTGACAATCACAGGGAAAGATTTACACTATACATCCTAAGAAAAGGCAATCTTGGGCAGCATCCTGGAATTTGACCTTACACAATATGTCTAAGAAAAAGTTTGATATTTTGCAGCTCAAAAAAGCTCCTTGGCTTTTTTGGACTATTACTAGTCCAAAAGGGATGCTTTGTGCAGCAAAATGGGAACACCATGAAAGAACTCAATTGTAGATGGTTTCCTCCCTGCCTCCTCCTTCTAGGTAGCCTTTAAGCATTCATGTTTCTAGACTAAACTTCAGCATCTTTTGGCACATGGAGCATAATTCTTGATTGAATCAATCTGAGGTAAATATTTTTTAAAAGGAAATATAGAAATAAAACAGTAGAAAAGACATTTAATCCATTGGGAGTTTTCATTTAAAGTCTTTAGTTAACCATGGCCAAGAGATTTCAAAACCAGAGTAAAAGTACAATGGTAGGAGGTCCAGTCAAATAACTCAGGGTTTTAAAGCACCTGCAAGCAAGCACAGGGCCCAGGGGTTCAGTCTCTGGGCCTATTGTGCCAGCCCCACCATGGGGCTCACTGAGACAGCAATTGAGACTGGGCATGGTGGCGTGTGCCTGTAATCTCAGCTCTTGGGAAGCTGTAAACAGGCAGATCACTGTGAGTTCAATGTAGTGGTAGAACCTAAACACTCTATAGGCCCATCCCTGTGCAATAAATAAATAAATAATAGAAGTACGGTGATAAGTACCTGAGCTGCTGGCAGCAGTTTCCTGTTTTTTTGAAAACTAGTGTAATCAGAATAATAGCCTTCAATATTAGTAATACTATTACAGCAATGCAATAAAGATTCTTTCTAAAAAGAGACATACTGTTCAGACATTTCAGAACACATTGACTCCAAAAGATACACAACATAATCAAGATCACAGATGGTACAACAATATCGAGGAATTGCTGCTAGATGCCAGGGTATATTATAATGTTCTTAAAAGACTTAATATACCCACCTTTTAAATGGACATAATTATGATACTATCTAATGGAGCTATTGTGAAGATTGCACTCAAGAGGGCTTAACAGACAATGCACAATAAATGTTAGTAATATTTCCGTTCATATAAGATAATACTTTTGAGGAATATATCACATTGTTAACCTTAAAAGGAATTGTCAAAACCATTTCACAGGAGATAGAATAATCTAAGAATATTTTCTGAGTAGTGACAGTAAATGAATTAAAAAAAAATTTTGTAAGTTATAAGTGATTATTCATGCATGAAGAATTACATGCCTTTTATTATATTAAACAATTCATCACACTAAAAGCACATGCACAACAGTTTGTCTGTGGGTTAGAGCCATAAGAAAATAAAGGGATGTGTGGATTATTTGCTGATCTAGCGGTATAACACCTGAGAACACTTTTCAGTTGTCTAACGCTGTATATGAATTAAATGGAGCTGGTTGACCAGTTTTGTATGAGTTATGCTTAAAGCTGATAGTCAACAGTTAAAAACTTTCCCTATTTTATTTGAAAGCTGTCAGTATCAGAAAGTTGGTACTACTATACAAGGCATGATGAAAAAAATGTTGAATGTTTAAATTAACAAAAATCTTATAGTAAAAATAATATTATGAAGAGCAATGAAATAAGTATTTGAAACAAGGGAGAGTATGTTGAAGGAGTCAGTGGGAATGTGCCTTTCACTGTAATAAACTGTTTTATTTAATCATCCACCATATTTTTTTTCCTTTTTTTATTTTGAGAAACAACAGTGAGATAATTTCAAAACTGATTAATGGGACCATTTCAATAATTAATACACTGTACATTGTTATCTTCTTAGTGGTTTTCCATAGTACAAGATGCAGATAGGACATCCTGTCCAAACACTATTAGTACAAATATTTCTTCTTATTGAATTAAGTGAAAGTAGTTGCATATCTGTCCTAACTATTCTGTATATACAAATACAAAATGGTTCTTCCTTTGTATCTCCTCTTTTTTTGGTCCCATCAGAGATGGGTATTCCATTGGCATTTAAATAGTATAAGTCCGTGAATTCAGCAAAACAATCCAACACAGTCCACCAGTCCAAAATAGTAGTGAGTTATCTGCAGAAGTTGTTGACATGAGCCTTTTACAGCTCAGCATATTGATATGGCCTTACTTTATATACCTCCTTTATATACTTTTCTGCTGTATGGTTAAGACCAAGAAAAGAAAGCCCTGTATAATAAGAAATGTAACTTTTATATCTGATAAAGTCAGTCAAGTACCCTCATGATTTATCTTATAACCCTGTACTGCACTTTGCAGATCCAGTGTCAGTGTCAGCCATGTGGATGAGTCACAGCCATTGCTTGACCCATTTGCTCTCTGTGAAAGCTTGAGAGAACATTTTCTCTCCCTGTGACTTTCCATAGGCACAAGCTATTTCATCAATCATGTTGCTATGTAGCCCCATAATCTGCTTGATCAGAAAATTTGGGACACAACTGAGTTGTATGATGTTACAGTACAGGTTGTCCTATGTCCTGAGTTTTCACTGACCTTGAATGGCTTGGGCCAGAATGCTAGCCATCTTTGCAGCCCTTCTATTTCTCTAATTTTTGGTCTGCAAATTTTGGTTGTTAACCCTACAGAAAAGAAGCTTATTATAACCCTACCACATATGCAGTTCGATTTAACCCCACCATCTGTCTGAATGTAAACCATCTTAGGCATAACATGGAACAGGTATTTTCCATTAAGTGATGATATGTTAAACTTAAGGGCCTATAGAAAAAAATTAAAAAATAAAAATATTTTTAAAATATGAATAAACAATTACATACTTTTACACAGAAATTTAGAAGTGTAACCATATGCAGCATTGAAGCAGTACAGTCCTGTGACTTTTTTCCTGTCTGTTTTTTCATTTATTACCCTTTAAAAAAAAAAACAAAACACTTACTTGTGAGACAGTGTGTCAATAATCGGTATGTCATGACAAACAGTATGTATTTAGAAGACCAGAATGACAGGCAATCCAAGGGTGACCCTTCTATTACACATTGCTATATTCAGTGCAGTTGCTTGGTTCACAGGTATCCAACATATACAGTTAATCAGGGTGAGAATCCTACCAATTAACTGCTAGTTTCAAAAACCTGCTGATGTTTCTCAGGATCATGGCCTTATCCATCTTTCTTTTTCCTACTTCTTTGTGACTTTTTTAATTTTATTGAGAAAAAAATTTGCATGAGACAGCTTCAAAACAAGTGAGTGGGAGAGTTACAACAATTAATACATTGCATATTGTTGTCTTTCTCGTAGCCATTCATAGCATAGGATGCAGATATGATATCCTGTCCAAAAAATATTAGTTCAAATCTTTTTTCTTATTGAATTAAGAGAAAGCAGTTATCCAGTGTTGCACACTTCTTATTGCCCAAACATTTATAGCGATATCTGTCAAAAACATTACAATGTGTCTTCACTCACTTATTTACTGCACATGGCATCTGATAATTTCTGGTTCTCCCCCAAATTCAAAATGACCATGAAATATAAATGTTTTCAATTGATTCAGAATATCCAGGCAGCAATGCTAAACCAACCAAAGGCATTCACAAAAAAGGTTTTCCAGAGCTGCTTCAGAAGATGGCAAGAAAAATGGGGCAAATATGTTTGAAACTAAGGAGAGTGTTTTGAAGAGAATTTATGGCAATGTGTCTTTTACTTTACTTTCTAAAAATAGACATATTTTCTGATTGTACTTCATACCCACTTATCAATTTTCTTCTTTTTTTCTTTTTTTTTTTTTTTTTTGGCAGAATTGGGGATTGAGCTCAGGCCCCTATGCTAGCTAGGCAAGTGCTTATTACACTGGTCCATCTCCCTAATCCCTCAATTAGCAGAAAATTGTTTCTACTGGAGAAATAGATACAGAATAGATTAGGTATTTCTAACATAGTTATTACAGAAACATTAAAAGTGAACCATTTTTATATATGAGTGATGTGATATATTTTCCAAAAGTTGTGGGAAATTATGTTGAAATTTACCTGATCACCGTGCATTTCAAAATATGGAGACAAATTTTGTATTTACCAGGCAATTAAACAGGAGAAATGAACCTTGTAAAGAGAAGTTAATGAGAATGGAGAAGCCAAGAATCATTAGGGTATCTTCCAAGAGAAAGCCTATTTTCACCTCTGTGTAAGAAAAATACAAAAGTACCTGTTCCTGTCCTCAAGTGTATGGAATTTTGCAAATACAAGAGTATAAATATTCTAAAACTTAGAGTATGGCCATGAAGTCTATCCAACTTTGTCAGTCAGAAGCAGTACTACAAGGAACGGATAAAATTGCTTATATTAACAAAAATAACCATTGTGTACTTAATAGATTCAAAATACTAAATGACTATTCAGATGCTTAATAAATGTTATTTTCCCCTGGGATGTCATAAGCTTTCATTGTGATTTTCATACTATAGATGAGAAAATCAAAGTTCTGAAAATTTTTAAGTTATTCGTCATACACCATAAGTGCTATACTTTCTTAGATATGGGAAAAAGTAGCTTTGTTGCACCTGCAGGAAACTGCCTGTGCTTGTGACCCAGAAAAGTGGCTAAACAGTAGACCACCCCAAGAGGGTGTTAGGCAGAAAGTGTGGAAGCATAATGGCCCATGTGATGAGTTCTCTGCCTGAGGTGGTACCCACTGCACATGCTGCAAAGGCAAGCCAGTTTTCCCGCTGGAGCAGAAATGGGGAGAACTTAAAGAACATGCATCTGTTTTTTCATAAGTGACCACTCAGAAGCAGCCAAGTAGAAAATATCACAGGAGGGTGCAAGTAAGTCCAAGGCCATATAAGAAAATTGGTAAGTGAGAAAGAAAGCAAAAATAGCATCTTTCCTGTGGGAGCTAGATTAAACAAACATAAATATTTTTCAAATTATTAATAATAACTTGGTGTGAGGACACAGAAAAGCTTACATTGTTATGCATGTCAGATAGATATGTGAATTTGTACAACTGGTATAATCAGTTTGGAAAAGCAAGTGGGTTGCAATCACTAAACTGATCAAAGATACAAAATGTTACCTAACAATTCCTCCTGAGATATGATATTTGAACAAAATCCATATATTCAAGGAATTATCAAAATAAATGCAAAATGGTATTTCTATTGCTATATGAAATTGTCATCACTGGAAACTATGTACAGGCCACCAACATTAAAAGTCCAAGTAACAAATAAGAATAAAGAATTTCCAGTACATTCTAAGAACATTAGTGAATCACACAGACATAATGTCAACAAGATATATCAATATATTGTATACTTATTTCATTTACATAAAATACAAAGGCTGGTAACTGTAGTATATGATATAACAGGTAAAGATATAGTTTTCTTTTGCAGATATATATTGATTGAGGTTTCGCTGGTGCTTAACCAGATCACACACGACATTCTCTGCGGAGTGCAGGCTATACTTCTACAAACCCTTAAAAGTTTCTCTTAATGACTTAAGTTTCTTAAATCATTATGTCTATGGTTTTTATGAAGAGATACAAATAAAGAATAATGAGAACTCCTGAAACACAATTCCAACTCAAAAACTCTACAAAGTTTCATATATATCCATAGTTGTTTTGAATTTTTTAATAATATCCTTGAGGCTATAAAACAGAGATTGGAAGTTTTGAAACTACCATATGTAGCAAAGTATATTCTGAGCTTTAGGAATAAGAATATGAAAAAGAAAAGATGAAGCAATAAAATCAGATTTCTCCTGACTCTCGGCATCCCGGTTTGGTGAGTGTGTGGTGAGTCTGAGGGAGAGCCTTTGGCTTCTCCCCGTGCAGCATGCTACACGGAGCCCCCACTCCCAAGCCAGCTGAGCACTCAACCAGCTTGAGACATACAGGGCCAACTTGCCTGGCAACTCCCCTGAGGCCCTGTCCCCAAGCCCGCCAGTGAGTGGGAATTTCTCCGACTATCTGGATATTCCAGTTCGGTGAATGTGTGGTGAGTCTGAAGGAGAGCCTTTGCCTTCTCCCCATACAATGCGCTATCGGGAGCCCCCACCCACAAGACCACCAGGTGAGGGAGCGGCCTGAGACATCCAGTCCGACCTGCCTGGTAACTCCCAGTAGCCCGTGGCCCCCAAGACCGCTGAGCAAGTGAGAACTTGTCCAACTATCTGGGCACCTGATCTACGTGAGTACGGATTGGTGAGTGTGTGACAGAACATTTGGATTCTCCCTGCGTGCTCTGCACCATCCAGAGCCACAGGCCCCAAGACATCTTAGCCAGAGACCAGCCTGAGACACCCCAGAAAGGCCTGCCTGTCAATTCCCTGGAACCCCTGCCCCAAAGCCCCCCATGGGAGTGAAAACTTGTGTGACTCTCTCTGCACTCAAACCACCCCCATCCGGCCTGGTGAGTGTGAGCAACAGCTTCCGCCCTCCCCAGTGCTCCACGGACCAGGGACCCAATACAGGGGAAGGAGAGGCTCACAGTTGTACAAGAAGAGCTGCAGCAAAAAGGAACTGAACATAACAGCTAGATCCAGGACAGGCATAACTGGATAATTTCAAATTAAAAGACTGGCATCCGAATCTCGTTACATGGTAAGGTTATAGCTAGACCAAAGCTCTGCACCAAAGGTGAGAGGTCAGTGCTATACAAAATGACAACGACAAGGAGAAAAATGCAATCTCAGGCCTCGACCCACCAGGAAGTGCAGAGGACACTAGTTCAGCTGAAATGAATAACAACAGATACGAAAAGCAAAGGAACAAAACCAGAAAGGTATAGAGAAACTCAGATGAGAATTAATTCCTGAAATAAAAACAAAACATCTGAATACATAGAATCTGAAATAAAGAATGAAATCCAGATACATCAGGGTGAAAACCAATGCTCACCCAGAACGAGTGCAGAGAGCACTATTCCAGCTGAAACATATGAATTAACAGCGTTTGAAGTAAACAAACAACACGAGAAAGGTAAAGAGGAATTCAAAGCAGAAATAATTTCTGAAATCAAAAAAGAATTTTTTGAAATCATAGCATCTAAGTAGAGAATCAATTATGGAAATTTATAGAGTAATTCCAATTTGGAAGAAACTATGCAGTAAAAGAATTAATAGCTACCTCTAAAGAAGACATGGGGGAAAAAATAGAGGATAACTGAAATGTGACGGATTCCTGGAATGATAAATACAGAAAAGAAATAGAATGCATGAAACAGAGCCAAAATGGTAAAGAAAATCTAAAAATATCAATCATGAGTCTTCAAAACCGTCTGAGTGAAAGCAGAGTTTCAGATCTCGAGGATGCTGGTGCAGCTAGAATAAAGGTAAGGAAGGATCTCCTAAAAAACAACAAGAATGCAGGAAAAAATAATCCATCACCTGTAAAATGAATTCATAATGAAAAATGTGAGATTAATTGACATAAATGAGAATGAAAGTGTAAATACAAGTGATATAAAAAGAACACGGGAGACCCAGCGGGGCTCAGCCTGTGAGAGAAAACTCCAGGGAAGCCATGCCAGAGATACAGTTCCCAGTGGTTCCGGGTTCCACCTCAAGGCCCCAGACCCAATGCAGCTCAGCTGTGAAGAGGAGCACCAGGCCCTCCATGCTGGAGAGATATTTCACAGTGGTCCCAGGTCCCAGCCCAAGACCCCAGACCCAGCATGGCTCAGCCTGTGAGTGAGAGCTCCAAACCCACCTTGCCAGAGAGACAGTTCCCAGCACTTCAAGGTCCCACCCAATGGCTCTGGACCCAGCACAGCTTGGCTGAACCAGCACAACCTACCCGGTGAATAAGAACAACCACTATCCTTTTGGGAGCCCAGCAGACCCACCAAAGCCTAGGCCTGTACACCTAGAGAGCTGTCTGCCTAAGACACTAGAGCAGACTCCCACAACTTTCCAGATCCACATCCCAAAGCCAGACAAGATAATGGGAACTTTCACTACTCACTCTGCATCCCAATTTGGTTTCTGCTCGCCTGACCAGGGAACCAAAAGAGGGGAAACACAAGATCTGCAGCACAGAGGAACTGAACACAACAGCTAGATTCAGGCCAAGCATAACTGGATAATCTCAAACTTAATAGATTGTTATACACTAAGGTTATAACTGAACCAAAGCTCTGCACCAAAGGTCAGAGGTCAGTGCTATACAAAATGACAAAGACAAGAAGAAAATTGCAGTCTCAGGCCTCAAGTCCACCAGTAAGTTCAGAAGACACTAGCTTAGCTGAAATGAATGAATTAACAGATAACAGAAGCAAAGGAACAAAAGCAGAAAGGTATAGAGAAACTCAGACGAGAATTAATTCTTGAAATAAAAAAAAAGAAATATCCGAATACATAGCATCTAAACTAAAGAATCAAATGCAGAAACGGCAGGTGAAAAACTAATGCTCACACAGAGCAAGTGCAGAGAGCACTATTCTAGCTGAAATGCATGAATTAACAGCATCTGAAGTAAAGAAACAACAGCAGAAAGGTAAAGACGAATTCAAAGCAGAAATAATTTCTTAAATCAAAACAGAATTCTTTGAAAATAAAGAATTCTTTGAAATCATACCTTCTGAAATACAGAAACAAGTCCGGAAATATACAGAGGAAACCCAACTTGGAAAAAAATCTGCAGAAAGAGAATTAATAACTACCTCTAAAGAAAACATGGATGAAAAAATTGAGGAGATCAGAAATATGATGGACTCCTTCAATAAACAATATGGAAAAGAAATAGAAGGCATGAAACAGAGTCAAAGAGATTTAGAAGAACTAAAAGTATCAATCACAAATCTACAAAACTGGTTCAGTGAAAGCAAAGACAGAGTTTCAGATCTTGAAAACACAGAAGCACCTAGTGAAAAAGTCAAAAGGATCTCTTAAAACAATGAGAATGCAAGAAGAAATAATTCATCAACTGCAAGATGATGCCAGGATGAACAATGTGCGATTAATTGGTACCAATGAGAAGAAAGGAGTCAATACAAATGACATAAAAAGAATTTTGGAAGAAATAATTGCAGAAAAATTCTCAAATACAAGGAAACAATCCAACGTTCAGGCAATCGAAGAATTCAGAACACCAAATAACTTAAACACAAGTAAAAACACACCAAGATATATAATAGTCAAGATCCCAGAAATCCAACACAAAAATAATATGTTAAAAGGTGCTAGAGACAAGAAGCAGATCACATTCAAAGGAAAACTCACCAGAATTACAGCTGATTTCTCTACACAAAACATGAAGGCAAGGACAGAATGGAGCAAAGTTCTTCAAGTACTGTAGGAAAACAAATTCCAGGTCAGATCATGATATCCTGAAAAACACTCCTTCAACTTTGATGGAGAAGTGAAATACTTCCATGACAAAGAACAACTAAAGAATTTCATGATGACAAAGCCATCCATCCCTACACAGCTGTTGAAAGATGTTCTAGAGAGAGACCACAATGACAAGAACCCCACAAATGAGAAGAGAAGGAACGCACAAAACAGGACAGACAATTCACCACAGGATACAAGGGAGTAAACATCACCAGGAAAAAAATATCATAACAAACATAAGTCAACACATTTCAGTTATAACCATCAATGGAAATGCACTCAATTCACCAATCAAGAGAAATAGATGGGCACAGTGAATTAGGAAACAAAATCCAACAATATGCTGTATAAAAGTAACATACATAACTCAAAAAGACATTCATAGGCTCAAAGTCAAGGAAGGAAAACAATACTACGTACAGCAGCACTTCAGAAAAAAGCAGGAGTAGCAATTCTGTTCTCAGTCTCAACATCAAACCAAGAAGGATAAAACAAGACAAAGAAGGCCACTATTTATTGGTCAAGGGAAAAATTCAAGAGCAAGAGGTAACACTCATAAATATCTATGCACCAAACACAGGGGCACCCAATTACGTAAGACAAATCTCAATGGATGTGAAAAACCTAATATTTAAGACCAAAATCTTAAGAGAACTTAACATTCCCTTATCTCAAAAAGATAGATATACTAGACAAAAAATTAGCAAGGAGGTAGCAGAACTGAACCAGAGCTTGGAACAAATTGACCTAGTAGAGATATACAGAGTGTTCCACCCAACCACAGCTGAATACACGTTTTTCAGCTGCACATGGTTCATTTTCCAAAATAGACCACATACTAGTCCAGAGGTCATGCATAAGTATATGAAAGAAAACAGAAATTATCCTATGCATGTTATCTGACTAAAGTGCAATGAAACTGGAACTAAATGACAAAAGAAACCAGAAAAACCCACTAAAATCATGGAAATTAAACAACACCCTACTCAGCAATGAATGGGTCACAGACGAAATTAAACAAGAAATTCAACAATATCTATAATTCAATGAAAATTCAAGTACAACTTACTGGAATTTATGGAATGTGATGAAAGTAGTTCTTAGAGGGAATATCATAGCTTTGAACTCACACAATAGGAAAACAGAAAAGGCACAAATACACACTCCACTGTTGCAACTTGGACATTTAGAAAAATAACAGCAAACAAAACCCAGAGCACAAAGACAAGAAGAAATCATAAAGATTAGAGAAGAAATTAATTCAATTGAGATGAAGAAAACAGTACAAAGAATCCACAAATCAAAAAGTTGGTTCTTTGAAAGACTAAATATAGTGGATAAGATTCTAGACAACATCATAAAGAGGCAAGAAAAAATTCATGGACATGCAATCAGGAATGAAAAGGGTGAAATCACCACAGACCCAGCGGAAATTCAGAAAATTATCACTAGTTACTTTGAGAATCTTTATGCTCACAGAGTAGAAGACACAGAAGAAATGGACAGATTCCTCGAAAGCGACAAATTACCAAAACTGAACCAAAAAGATATAACAACTCTCAATAATTCAATAACAGCCAACGAAGTATGAAACATAATAAAAAGCCTACCAACAAAGAAAAGTCCAGGTCCTGATGGATTTACAGATGAATTTTACAAGAAATTTATAGAAGATATAATCCTCAAACTCCTCAAACTCTTCAATGAAATTGAAAAGGAAGCAGTCCTCCCAAAATCATTTCTGGAGGCAAGTACTTTACTGATTCCAAAATCAGGGCAAGACACAACCAAAAAGGAGAAGTACAGGCCAATTTCCCTCAAGAATATAGATGTAAAAATACTCAATAAGATCCTAGCAAATAGAATACAGCAAATCATCAAGAAGATCGTACACCATGACCAGGTAGGATTTATCCCAGGGATGAAAGGATGGTTCAATATTCAAAAATCTATAAGTGTAATACACCGTATTAATAGACTGAAATCTAAAAACCACATGATCATCTCAATTGATACAGAAAAAGCTTTTGACAAAGTCCAACTCTCACTCATGTACAAAGTCCTAAGGAAAATTGGAATAGATGGCCTCTAACTTAACTTGATAAGCCATCTATGATAACCCAAAAGGTAATCCTAAATGGGGAAAATCTGAAATTTTTACTCTTACATAAGGTACAAGACAAGGATATCCTCTATCACCCCTCCTATTCAATATAGTTTTGGAATGATTAGCAACAGCCATTGCAAGAGAGGGAGAAATAAAAGGAATAAAAATAGGTAAAGAAGATGTTAAATTACCACTATGTGCAGATTACATGATCCTTTACTTGGAAGACCCCAAAAAACTACTAGAACTGATAGGGAAATTCAGTAGCATAGCAGGATACAAAGTCAATATTTAACAATCAATAGAATTCCTATACACAGATAACAAGCACACTGAAAGGGAAACAATAGAAATAATACCTTTTACAATAGCACCATGGAAAATGAAATACCTTGAATTCACTTAACCAAGGGAATCAAAGATCTTTCCACAGAAAATTACAACACCCTAAGAAAAGAGATTATGGAGAACTTTAGAAAATAGAAAGATATTCCATGCTCCTGGATATGAAGAACCAATATCATGAACATGTCCATAATCCTGAAATTGCTGTACAGATTTATTGCAAACCCTATCAAACTGCCACCAACGTACCTCCTGGACCTAGAGAAATTGCTCCTAAAATTTATTTGGAACTACAAAAGAACTATAACAGCAAAGGCAATCTTGGGCAATAAAGACAAGGCAGGAGACGTCACAATCCCTTACTTGAAATTATATTACAAAGCCACTGTGATAAAATAAACATGGTATTGACAATGAAATAGACCTGAGTATCAATGGAATAGATTAGAAGACACAGAGTAGGAGACACAGCAGGAATGAACAGATTCCTTGAAAGGTACAAATTACCAAAACTGAACGAAGATGATATGACAATGCTCAATAAGCCAATAACAGCCAATGAAATGCGAAACCTAATACAAAGCCTTCTGACAAAGAAAAGTCCAGGTCCTGATGGATTCACAGATGAATTCTACAAGAAATTTATAGAAGATATAATCCCTACACTCCTCAAACTCTTCAATGAAATTGAAAAGGAAGCAGTCCTCCCAAAATCATTTCTGGAGGCAAGTATTATACTGATTCCAAAATCAGGGCAAGACACAACCAAAAAGGAGAAGTACAGGCCAATTTCCCTCATGAATATAGACATAAAAATACTCAATAAGATCCTAGCAAGTAGAATGCAGCAAATCATCAAGAAGATCATATAACATGACCATGTAGCATTTATCCGAGGGATGCAAGGATGGTTCAATATTCGAAAATCTATAAATGTAATACAATATATTAATAGACTGAAATCTAAAAACCACATGATCATCTCAATTGATGGAGAAAAAGGTTTTGACAAAGTGGAACACTCTTTCATGTTCAAAACCCTACAGAAAATTGGAATAGAAGGCCTCTACTCGAATTTGATAATCCATCTATGACAACCAATGGTTAATACAATTCTTAATGGGGAAAAACTGAAATCTTTTACTTTTAGATCTGGTATAAGATAAGCATATCCTCTATTACTCCTCCTATTCAATATAGTTTTGGAATCATTAGCAACAGCCATTAGAAAAGAGGGAGAAATAAAGCAAATAAGAATAAATAAAGAAGAAGTTAAATTATCACTATTTGCAGATGACATACTTTGCTTGGAAGACCCAAAAAATCCCACCAATAAACTATTAGAACTGATGTGGAAATTCAGCAGCATTGCAGGATACAAAGTCAGTACTCAAAAGTAAATAGCATTCCTCTACATAGGTAATAAACACACTGAGAGTGAAATTACAAAAACAATCCCTATTTTGATAGCACTGCAAAAAATCAAATACCTTGGAATTCACTTAACTAAGGATGTCAAAGATCTTCTCACAGAAAATTTCAGCACCCCAAGAAAAGATATCATAGACAATTTCAGAAAATGCAAAGAACGACAATATATTAGGGCCCTGAATTTTAAATACCCAATTCCCAAATGGGCATCTGAGATAAATACACTCTTCTCAGAGGACACAATTAAAGAAGCAAATAAATATATGAAAAAATTTTCCACATGGCTAGCTGTCTGTAAAATACAAATAAACACAACACTGAGATACCATCTCACTCCTTAAGAATGGCTATCATAAAAAAAAAAAAAAATCAACCAACAATAAATATTGGAGAGGATGGGGAAAAGGGAACACTTCACTGCTGGTGGGAATGTAGACTGGTGCAACCATTGTGGAGATCAGTGTGGAGACTCCTCAAAAGAGTAGGACTGGAAATCCCTTTCAAGTCGGCTATCCCTCTACTGGGAATTTTCCCAGAGGAAGTGAAAACATTATATCATAGTGATATATGTGTACCTTTGTTTATAGCAGCACAATTGTTGAACAACGAAGATATCCATCACATGAGGAATGGTTGAAAAAGATGTGGTATTTCTATACAATGGAGTATTACTCAGCTATTAAGAATGATAAACTTGAAGTATTTATATTGAAGTGGATGCCACTTGAACATATACTTGAGATAAACCACACACACACATGTGCAAATATCATATAGTCTTCCTAGTATAAGTGAAAGGAAGAAATACAAACATAAATG
Source organism: Ctenomys sociabilis (assembly GCA_004027165.1). NCBI lineage: Eukaryota > Metazoa > Chordata > Mammalia > Rodentia > Ctenomyidae > Ctenomys > Ctenomys sociabilis. Next base: position 16,894 of record PVKA01026762.1, read on the forward strand.
TACAATAGCAACTAAAAAGAAGTTTTCCAGATAGTTAGGATAAACTGAACAGCATATGCTGCAGGGTACTAATCAGCTTTTCTTCTAGATGGTTAACAACCTACATTCACAGATCAACAACTGGAGAAATAGAAGGGTCCCAAATTCAGCCAACATTTTGTCCCTAACCTTTCAAGGTCAGTGCAAACTTCGGACATAGGAGAACCTGTACTCTAACATCATGGAACTCAGTTGTACCCCAAATTTTCTGATCAAGGTGATTATCAAGCTAAAGAGGAAGGTGATTGATGATCTGTAGTGTGCCTGAGGAGAGTTTCATAGAAAGAAAACTTTCTCTCACAGATAGCAAACTGGTCAAGCATTGGCCATGACTCATCCACATGGCTGACACAGAGAAAGGATCTTCAGAGTGAGGTACAGGATTACAAGATAAACCTTGAGGGCACTTAACTGACCTCATCAGAATACAAAAGCTACATTTTTTGTTATATAGGTCTTGCCTTATCTCGGTCTTAACCATCCAGCAGAAAAGTATAGAAGTGAGGTATATAAAATTGGGCCATAATAGTAAGTTGAGCTGTAATTGGCTATAGTCAATGACTTCTTCACATAACTAACTATTATTGTGGACTCCTGGACTGTGTTTTATTTTGTTGCCGAGTTCAGGCACCTATAATGGTTTAATGACAATGGAATGCCCATCTAGACAATAAAAGGGGAATGCAAAGGAAGAACCATGATGTGTTTGTATAAGCAGTATAATTAGGATAAATATGCAGCACTTCTGCACAATTCTATAAGAAACAAGATAGGCGCTAATAGAAGTTGGACAAGATAGTATGTCTGCTCTAGTACTATGGACAACCACTAGGAAAACAACAAGGTAGAAAGTATTAATTATTGAAACTGTGCTATAATTCAGCTTTAACAAAGTAAGTATACAGCTACATTCTCTTAATTCATTGATTAGAGTCATCTGTTCTAATAGTGTGTGTAAGTAGAATATCTTGTATGCACCTTGTACAATAAACCATTATGAAAACAGTTTGCAATGTATTAATTATTGAATCTGTCCTGTTAATCAGATTTGAAACTGTCTCATTGCTATTTGTTCTTCAATAAAAAGTTTAAAAAAATCATATTTCTTAAATTAAAGTACAATTTAAAAAGTCCTTCCTACATATATTATTGTTAAAATAAGAAAGTACTGCATATGATAATGAAAGAAAATTAAAATGGAAACATAGCATTTTAAATGAGTTAAAAAGTCATAGATTGTATCCAGCAGGTAAGTCTAGCCAGCTGCCTGCTTTTGCAAATGAAGTCTTAATGTAATCAAACTATTTTCATTCATGTATATAAATCATTATGTATATGGGTTTTGTGCTATGGGAAATTTTCATTAGTTGAGGCAGAAATGGATGATCTATGAAGCTGGAATGTATTTAATGTAAAAAATTGTCAACTTGTGGTTTGTAATATATATGTTTTAAGTTTTAAACATTTTGAAGTGGTTTTGAAATCTCTGATGAATCAAAAAAAGTAGAAAAGGAGTTTAGGTCTGGATAAAAATAAATGTTTCTGCCTTGATTTCCTTTTTTAAGTGATTTGTTAGTTGATAATCTTTTTTGTTTCTTTGGTTGGTTGTTTTGGTCTTTTTGAGACAATATGTTGTTATGCAGTTCAGGCTGGCCTTAAATTCACTTTGTAGCCCAGGCTGACTTCAAACTCAGTGATCCTCCAGCCTCAGCCTCTGGAGTGCTGGTATTGCAGGTATGTACCCTTATTTGTAAAACTCCTGGGTACAATTTTTGGAAATGCTTCTCTGCATTGTGATGCTCGATACCAAATGGAAATTACAGTAATTGCTAACATTGTATTTTTCACAATTAATTACATTTAATTTTCATTATGATATATAGTCATAATTTAACCTTACCAGTTAAGATGTCATTTTAATAATTTAAACTCACAGCAAGAAAACATTTTGTTGTCTTTTTAATTTTATATTTTGTCAACTATATACTATAATACATATTAAAATATTGTGTCAAATTTTGCCATTTTCCTTCAAACGAATTAGTAGGAAAATGGTGTGGGTTAAGTACATTTGCAGTATTATGGTGTTTGAAATAATTTGTTACTATAAGATTTTGAAGAAACCGTAAGTTCTTATAGGAGGATTACTTGCATAGCAAAATATTATCTAAAATGTATAACAGATGAATTTTATTCCATAAAAAAGCTATAATTTTCCTATTTTGCAGTCTTTCTTACCTTAATAGATATGAATGAAGAAAACTTGTTTTATGTTCAACAGAGTGATACTAGTGTGGAATCCAGGCTCTGTGCTGATTTCTTCACTCAGTGTATACATAATGAGCATGTACCAAGTGCTAGGGTCCCGGCTTTCTGTCAGACTACAAAGGAGTGGGTGTCTATGGTGGGGGCAAACATAGCGTCTACAGTGACAAAATCAGCTATTTAACATGGGACCAAAAAAAAAAAAATGGTAGGCCAGTATTGGCTATTTAAAGAAAATGTTCAACAATAGCTCTTTCATCTATAAAATACCACATCAAGGATACAAGTCAGAGAGATATAGAGGCACTACAAGAAGATCTTCCTAGTCAGAGTTGAAGAATACATGAAAATTAGTGAGCTAGTGGAAAGGAATTAAGAATTTCTTAATTCTTGTATCTGTTTGTATGTCTGTACTGTTGACTATTTGTGTGCCCCAAGAACACATATATTGAAACCTAATTTCAGTGTAATATTAAAGGCTGGACCTTTCAGAAATAATTAGATCGTAACAATGTACCTGCAAGGACAGGATAAATGCCTTGCTTGCTTTCTATTCAACATAAGAAAAGTCAACAATAAAGACTGTCTGGAGACTAAGAGAAGTGTCTGCACTAAGAACTTGAGACTATTATCACCCAGGTCAGATACTATCAAGTATGCTGCTGTCAATGATTCATAATCTTCTACATTTTCAGCTCTAAAATTGATCTGTAACATTTAGAAAATTCAGATTTTCCAGATTTTCTCAGAAAGAATGTTCAGAATCAACTTTCAGGTAAAAAACCACAGTGAGGAAATCCATTTACCATGAATGAACTTATGTGTTGTGACATAGCAGCCTAGCACTCGTTCACTCTTTGTTGTGGTGTACCTACCATTCATAGTCATTCCTTCTTCATATGATAAGTATGAACAAGATGGAACAGAAGAGGTGCCTTTCATTGTTTTATTGTTTTCTTGTGTTTTCATTCTTGGTTAAATATCTGATTTTACTTTTACAATAAAAAAATATTTATTCTGAAAGTATATTTGTTTTTTTTTATTTTGGGGTTTTTTGAATATTTTAGGGAATGGTTTACAGGGTTTTCAAGGTCTCACTACTAGATCAGACTCATAGTGATCCGCCAGTTTACAGCCTCCCAAGAACTGGGATTACAGGCGCGAGCCACCACACCCAGTCTCAATTGCTGTCTCAGCGTGCATCAGGGGCATGGCTGGCAGGGCAGGAAGGTAATTGTTTTTTGCAAGTAGTAGAAATTAACTATTTCTAACACCATCCCTAGGGACAGGTTGCAGTTTTGAACTGTACTTTAGGAAAACATTTCCAGCAGTCTATGTAGATTTACTATACATGTTTCATTATTGGAAATAATTGCATTATTACTGCAGGGATATTAAATTATTCTGCTGTAAACTCTGAGAGTGCCAAGAAAGGTGCACCTCCATGAACACAGCACATTTCACAGCAACTTTTTGTATAAAATATGCATGATCTTAAAGGCAAACCTGATATCACAGACATAGTCATAGCAGACATGCCATGAACTCAGATCAGCTGCCCACCTCTGCTATGGTTTGCGTGGAGTTGTTCCCCCAATATCTCATGCAGTTATGGTTTGGACTTCTAAAGTGTATGACTAATTTTTGATCCAGTGCTAGGATTATGGATGTAGGTACTGCTAGGATTGCAGGTATAAGGGCTATACTACCCTGGGGTGGATCGACTGAATGCAACACGAAGTAGACAGATTTCCTCTCTGTTGTCACTGCTATTTTTGCCCCTTGCTTTTGCCTTTGCTCTTTCTTTGCCTGACACCATGAACTGCTGGCCTCTGCCATGTAGCTCTTTGCCTTGGAACCACATGAGTGTTGAATGAAACCTCCACAAACTGCAAGCTAAAGAAACCTTTCTTTCCTTTATTTTGGGCATCAGACATTTGGTGCCAGCAACAAGAAAAAATAACTGAATCTACCTCGTTTTATTGTCCAATTTCTTTTCATTGTCATCCATGGTGGGAGAATAAAAATCTGGTATGGTTTTAGGATAACTTATGCAGATGCTAGTTCTTGACAGGCAGGATATTGACTACTGTGTTATAAATGCCTTAAGGTCTTGTTCTTATAAATGTATTGAATTGTGTTAGGGTTAGTTCCCTGAGAACCTCAAAATACAGACAACTTTTTAATGGCATGATTCCCATTGAAAAAAAACAACTTCTATTTTGTGAACTGAAGAACACAAACCACCATGTGCAGCAGCATAATGAGCAGAAAACCATTTCTAACAACAAGCTATGCACTTATAATCTGGGTTCATATATTTTCCAAGTAATTTGAAGCAGCAGTTTACTTGATATTCAAAAAGTTGACTGTTCTCATAGCTCTTTAGCCACTAAGAACTGTTTTGTTTCCTGTTCTTATGCACGATATTAAGAATTTAGTGTTTAAAACATCATTTTGTAAGCAGACGTCTTTTTCCTGTTGTGGAAATAAAGATAGCTACACAAACACACATATGCACACACAAACCATTTGTGCACATATAGTATCTCCTATACTGCCTGCTTACTTCTGTATTCTCATGATGAGTTCAGGTTTAGTTTCTGACTTTACATTTTTATTGACCATATTTGAATTTTAATTAATTCAAATAAATATACTAAGCTATCAAATATTAGAACTGGGTGTCAGTTGTATTTTGGGATATAGGTCATAGCGTTTAGTCATAGACCTAATGGGTAAATTAGGCAGCAACATCTAATCAGCTACTTTGATTTTGGGTATGGAATTGTAAGAGTATAACCTGAATCAATGTCTCATAAAATTAAAGGGTAAAGTTTCAAATCAAGGAGGTAGACAGGAGGAATATTTATTAAGAATAGTTCTCAATAGTTGGGAGAACACCTGAAAATGAGGTCTTTAGGTCACAAAGTAATGATCAGGGCTCTAAATACTCCAAGTCAAACTAAGGTCAACCTATGCAACAAAAACAAGCTTACTTTACAAATGGGCGTATACAGAGTCAAAGCACAGGGCAGGTGCATGTCTTTAGACATCTCTCAGACTCTAACCTACCTAACTGGTTCATTAAAAGAACACAGTGAAAAGGAAGAAAAAAATTTTCCAGATAAGTAGGAGTACAAATCGTTGCAATGTTCATCGATCACCTGCTTGGACATATTCTTCATCTCGATCATTACCTGGATGTGTTCTTCATCTGATTCTTAACTCTTGACCTCAGGCTCCTGTTCTTTTGACCATGACCAGATCATCAAGATTCTGTCTTAGATTTGCTCATTCCCTAGCTGCCTCTATTCTCTTTAATATGCCTGTCTACTATTACCTCATAAGTAAAATGACATATATAATGAAAACAGTATATGATACTTTGGTGACACAACTCAGTAATCTCCAATTATATCTGTGTAGTTAGCAAAACTACTTGAAAGAAATAATATTTTACACTTTATTTGACACTTTAGCATTTTATATTCTTATATTTAGTTTTATATTTGTACTATTTTAACAATAGTAAATAGTGTAAAATTTATTTTAATGCGTTTTAACATACAGAAGTTTTAATTTACCTCCTTCTACCAAGCAAAGCCCATTTTAAAATTGTGCTGTGTAAGAAAACACTGCCCTGAGGATGCTAGCTAGAAATTATATTATTTTATTTAGAAGTTTAAAATACAGATTAATCTGCTCAAATACTTTGCCTAATCTGATATCCAGTAAAAGGATTAAAGAAATGATTTAGCTGATTGGTGGATTGACTGATGCTCATGTTATGCGAATTGCCAAAAATAGTGCAAAGAAATTCCTGTCTTTTCAACAATAGGGTAAACATGCAACCAGATCTATAATTTACTCCATTTAGAATCTTGTCCTAAATTTATTACTCTGAACTAATTCTGTGACCAAAATATTAACTCAAGGTACTTGGTCTCCTGATTTGGTGGAAAAATTCAGCTCAGATTTATCCGTGGAATATGGCTACAGTTGTCTTAAATGAAACTTTCATACAAGACTTTATCATTGCACAGCAAAAATAACACCACAGGGAATGTATTAATTAAGTTAATACATTAATAAATGCTACAAGTGTAGTTTAGACATGTTTGCACACACATAAAGAGATGTATTGCAGGAATCCATTTAAAAATTATAATTGTTGTAACATTATTCCTTGTCTTGATACCTGTGTTCATTACCTACCTCATAAAAAAAGAACTGATTATTACAAAAAGGAATCTAATGAAGGTGAATCATCACATTGACTTAGATTTATAGAGTATTTCCAAAGTAGATTTTTATCATAAAGGAGTATTAACAGAGTAAATTTTTCTGGATGGAATTAAAATACAATAATATAGAATAATTGTGATACTTCCTTAGTCAATAACCATCTTCAAGCCATTAAAATTATATTAGAAAAACAGGATTAAAAATTCAGGAGTGTTGTTTGGATAATTTTGGCACAAAAATTTAGAGCTCTGTATAAACTTTCATTAGTTTTTGTCTGCCACCACATACCAACTTTCTTAAAGGATTTTCTTTTAGTAGAGAAAAAAAAAAAAAACACAACAAAATAACAACAATGTTATGGTTTGTATCCAGTTGTGCCCCCAAATCATCAAGCAGCCATGGGGTGGCTTCGGGAGTGTGTGGTTGATTATTGCGGCTGTCGATGCTGCCCCTGCCCTGGGGCAGGTAATTTGTATTACAGTGTAAGAAGAGAGGCTGGCCAGCTCTCTGAGCCGCTGCCACTCACTTTTCTCTCTTGCTCTTTGCTGCTGCCATGGAGGGTTTCATTATCTTTTATGCCACTCTGCCTTGGAGCCAGCTGAGTATGGACTGAAACTTTAGTAACGGTGTGATAAGTAAATATTTCCCTCCTTAATTTTGGGTGTTAGCTATTTGTTCCAGCATCGAGTGAAAAGTAATTGAGACAAACAACAAAATCTGTCATTTGTACTACCAGACAGAGTGGCATATGCGTGTAATTCCACCACTTGGAAAGCTGATTCAGAAGGATGGCTAGCAATTGGAGGCCAACCTTGGCTGTATTCTGAGTTCAAGGCCATCCTGTACTGCACAATGAAACCTTGTCTCCTGAAATCGCAAAACCAAAACCAAACAAAGCTGTCATTCCTTTGAGACAAAATCAAAAACTAAAACAATGTAGAACCAAATCCCTCAAATCTAAATCCATATACGAACAGTTCTTAAGGGATCAATAATATCAATATTATTCATAAGGATTACAAGTGCAAACATATTTTGTCATGTTTATCTTGGGATGCACAAAGTTTTTTTGATTTTTATATCTCAAATTTTAAACACAATAACCAATTGTTGAAACTTAGACTAGGTTCATTTTCTATGAATACCTTGATAACATACGGAAGTAGATGCAACTAAAGAGCATAATCAAAAAATGAAATAAATAAGATCTGCATGTGTAAACATCATATTGTCTCCCTAATGTAAGAACCAGAAAAACTAAATAAAATCTGAAAAGTACAATAGATACTGTGGAAGGGAAAGAAACTTCTACAAAGAAAAGAAAAATTGTGATGAGGGAAAAAATAAATTAGTGATTGTATTACTAAGATTTACTGATTTATTGAAGGGAGTAGTTAATGCTTAAAATTTTCATTTTGACCAATTTTACACACTTATATGTGGTAATCTAAGCAATTATTTTGAAGACAACTGTGTGCAATATAACAACAATAACTGTTTTCCTATCATATTGTTTTCTTGAAATTCTGTATCATGTGTTATGTTATTTTCATTATCTTTTATTCTATTTCAAATAATAATAATGAAAATAAAAGAACTTGTGCAATAAAGTCACTTGGGGCACTGTCAGTACTTGCTATGCACTTTCCATCCTCCTTGACTGACCATTTCAAGTGTAGAATTATATCACTTAGTCCTGGTTTTCCCTGGGCTGCAACAATTCAGTGACATAATTAATATTTAAAAAGATCAGTCATGTTAAACAGACTTATTAGGACAACACTGATCAACTTAAATGTTCCAGATTTCCCATAAAGGTAGAGACATTGTTACCCAGTTGCCAGTTAACCAAGGAGCTCTAGATTATGTTTGCATCTATGATTTGGCATTGCACTTCCTCACCTACTCAAGTCTGCTGTTGCCACTATCCTATAACAACTATGCAGATTGTTTTTTGGCAGAATGAGGGATTAAACTCAGACCCTTTCACTTGCCAGGGAAGTTTTATTCCACTGAGCCATCTCCTTAGCACCTCAACTATGCAGATTTTAAGGGCCTTTCCTTATAAACATGCTGCACATTGAGCTTGATCACAATTTCTCTCATTTGATATAATTTTCTTCCTGAAATAATTCCTTGTTCATTCTTTCAATTTTAATATATTTCTCCAAATGAAGATATTCTGAGACTCCTCGCTATGTAGACCAGCAGGAAGGGACAGGATAAGGACTTCTTAAGAGGAATCCAAACAAGAAGCACTAAGGTTTCTGAAGGGAGCATAGTTGAGCTGGTGAGTACAGGTATGTGTATCCTCAGTACTCACCCAGACTGAATTCTAGGGTACTAGTTTATATGAAATTCCAAATTTATGATCTGTTTTGTTATGTAGCTATAGAGCATTTTTCTGTGGTCTAAAATAAAGAACTATTAGAGTTTTTCAATTTCTAAGTTTCACTTGCTGTTATTAGAATTGCTATGTCTTAAACACATGTTCTCACTTGGGTAATAGTATCATGAAGAGCTGGAGTAATAACCTCACTAGAGCCATATAATGAGGGATGAAGGTCAGTGATATACTGAGACCAATATCCTACTCTAAATCAATAGAGAAAGCAGGATCTTTGAACATACACAAACCAAGGATTTATGACACACTAAAGAGATACGTGAAAAACAAGGTCTGGATTGAGAGGCTCTGATTGCAGACATCTAACACTGTCAAAATTTCAGAAAAGTATCACAGAAATCAAAATAAAGAATTCTTTCTGAAATAGAAAATGAAAAGATGAAGGAAAAAATGCAATCTCTGTACCTGAACCCACCCAGAACAAATCCAGGAGATATCAGCATAGAATAAATTGGAAATTATCACTTCAGATCTCTGAAACAATAACAACTGAAGTAAAGAAAGGACCACAGATAAGTACAGAGGGAATCAGATCAGAAATAATCTCCCAGGTAAAAAATGAAATGATAACTGTAATGAAAGAATTTCTCAGTGTATCTAAAGAAGACATTGATTTAAATAATAAAGAGCAACATTAAATGAGCAATATAGGAAAAAAAATAGAATGCATGAAACAGATTCGCAGAGATATACAGGAAATCAGCAACACCATTAAAGCTTAGCAAAACCATTCATATGAAAGTCGATATAGACTTTCAGACCCTGAAAATATCATTGCAGATAGTAACCAAGAAAGAAAAGATTTCTCAAAAACAACAAGGATCCAGGAAATAATAATTTAACAGCTGTAAGATTATGCTAGGATAAACAACAGAAGCCTTTAAGGCATCAATGAGAGAGAGGAGCCAACACAAATGACATAAAAATATTATTTACAGAAAAATAGCAGAGAATTTGCCACATATGGCAAAAAAATCTGACGTTCAGATAACTGAGGCACAGGAAACTAGCTGTATAGCTAGCCTAACTATTCTTTTTCAATTTTCCTACTTTCTATTATTATTTTTAAAGAATACAAAATAGTGATAGAAGAAATCAGCATTATACACAACACAAGATTTCACTAAACAAAGTAATAAAAATCCAACAATGGTTGCTGTATTACATGATGTTATGTGCAAATTACTATTCTGTATATACAAATATAAAATGGTCATTATTTGTAGCCCTTTTTTTGTTTAGTACTGCGAGAGTTGGGCATTCCATTGGCATCTAAATATTGTAGGTGAATGAATTCAGCAAAACAATCCATTATAGTCCAGCAGTCTACAATAGTAGTGGGTTATCTGCAGAAGTTGTTGACTTGAACCTTTCACAGCTCAGCATATTAACATGGCTTTACATTATATAGCTCATTTTTATACTTTTCTGCTGGATGGTTATGACCAAGGTAAAGCAAGGCACATATAACAAGAAATGTAAATTTTGTATCTGATAAGGTCAGTCATGTACCCTCAGGATTTATCCTGTAATGCTGTACAGCACTTAGCAGATCCTTTGTCAGTGTCAGTCATGTGAATGAGTCACAGCCATTGCTTGACCTATTTGTTCTCTGAGAAAGTCTGAGAGAAAATTTTCTCTCCATGTGACTCTCCTTAGTTACACTATACATACTGATTGCATTCCTCTGTAGTTCCATAATTCCCTTGATCAGAAAATTTGAGACACAACTGAGTTACACAATGTTATATTATAATACAGGTTCTCCTATGTCATGAGTCTTCATTGACCTTGAAAGGCTAGAGACAAAATGTTGGCTGACTTTGCAGCCCTTCCATGTCCTTTATTTTTGATCTGCAAACTTAGATTGTTAACCCTCTAGAAGATAAGTTATTATTATTCTGCAACATATGCAGTTCAGTTTACCCTATCTGTCTAAATATCAAACATCTTAGGCATAACATGGAACAGGTATTTTCTATCAAGTATTGATATGTTAAAATTTAAGTCCTTACAAAATATGAAGAAAAATAATTTTAAAAAATAGAAATGAACACATATTTTACACAGAAATTTAGAAAACTAACCATATACAGCATTGTAGCAGGGGAGTCCTGTGACAATTTTTATCTTGTGTCTTTTTCATTTATTACCTTTTATCTAAAAATCAGACAAACAAACAAACTTTAACTTGAGAGATAGTATGGTAATAATGGGTATGTCATGACAAGAAGTATGTATTTCGAAGACGTGAATGACAGGCATTCCAAGTGTGCCCCTTCTTTTACACATTGCTATCTTCAGTGCAGTTGCTTGGTTCACAGGTAACAGCATATATAGTCACTCAGGGTTAGAATCCTACCAGTTAACTGCTAGTTTCAAAAACCTGCTGATGTTTCTCAAGATCATTGCCTTACCCATCTTGTGTGTATAATAGTATAGCTTTGCCCTTGTCATGTTTCCCAGAATTTCTTCTTGCACTCTCGTCGATGTCCAATCTTCAAGTTCTCATTTTCCTTTTAATTGTGTTATACCTTAGTATTTCTTCTTATAATGGGGGGACTATATGATATTTACATATGTGAGTCTGGTTTGTTTCACTTCTAAGTATATTTTCAAGTAGCATTCACCTAAATATGAAGGCTTTGAGTTTATCATTCTTTATAACTGAGTAATACTTCATTATATATAAATACCACATCTTTTTCAACCATTCCTCATGTGATGGACATTTTCATTGTTTCCAAGATTTTGCTATCATGAATTGTGCTTCTATAAACATAGGTACACAAATGTCACTATGACATGACATTTTCTGTTACTCTGGGAAAATTACCAGTAGAAGTATAGCTGGCTTGAATGGGATTTCCAGTCCTAGTTTTTTAAGGAGTCTCCACATTGATTTCCATAATGGTTGCACCAGTCTACATTTCCACCAGCAGTAGAGAAGTGTTCCCTATTCCCCACAGCCTATCCAACACTTGTTGTTTGTTGATTTCTTTATAGTAGCCATTCTCTCTGGGGTGAGATGTTATATCAATGTTCTTTTAATTTGCATTCAACAGATGGCTAGTGATGTGGAGCATTTTTTCATATATATATATATATATTCTCTTCTTCAATTTTGTCCTCTGAGAAGGGTGTGTTCATCTCGAATGCCCATTTCTCAATTGGGCTTTTAAATTTACAGACCCTAATGTGTTTTAGTTCTTTATAAATTCTCGAGATCAGACATTTATAAAAATGCTTATTAGTTAAGAGTTTTTCAAAATTTGTGGGTTGTCTTTTCTCTTTGTTGGTAATTTATTTTTTCATTTAAATTACTTTTCCTTTTTTTAAATTCTACTTTCTTTTATTGAAGAACAAATAGCAAGGAGACACTTTCAAATCAAATTAGTAAGACAGATTTAATAATTAATACATTGCATATTGTATTCTTAGTGATTTTATTGTCGTATAAGGTGCATGCATAATATTCTACTTACAAACACCATTGGAGCAGATATCGCTAATCAATGAATTAAGAGAATGTAGCTGTCTACTTATCTTATTTTTTAAAGCTGAATTATAGAACAGTTTCAATAATTCTTTCTAACTTATCTTCCTAGCAGTTGTCCATAGTACAAGAAGCTGACAGAATATCCTGTCCAAACTCTATTAGTGCAGATATTGCTTCCCATAGAATTATGCAGAAGTACTGCATATTTATCCTAACTGTACTCTACACCCTAGAATTTGGATATTAGTTCTGGAAGTCTTTTTATGGAGTTTTTGCGATCTTCTTTATAGTGGATCATGTCATCAGGACATAATTATATTTTAAATTGTTCTTTCCTTATCTATATATCTCTTATTTATTTTTCTTGTTTTATTGTTATGGAAAATGTTTCAAGAAGTGATAATAGTGAACATCATTGTCTTGTTCCTGATTTTAGGAAAGTTTTTTTTTTTCTCTACATGTGTATGATGTTGGCATTTGGTGTGTTATAGATAGTGTCATGTTTGGATAAAGACATTATATTCCTATTTCTTTCAGTCTTTTTATCATGAATGGATGTCTGAATAATGTTTCTGCATCTAGTGAGATATATGATCACATAATTTTTGTCCTAGTTTCCCTTATGTGGTGCATTACTTTTATGGTTTTACATATGTTGAAGCATCACTGGGATGAATGAATCTACTTGGTCGTGATACTTTTTTTTTTTTTTTTTTTGATGATTTACTGAATTCTGTTTTCTAGAATTTTACTGAGAATTATTTTTATCTATATTCATTAAAGATATTGACCTATTGTTCTTTTTTGGTTGGATCCTTTTCCAGTTTTAGAGTCAAGGAAATGTTTTGTTCCAGCATCATCAAAGCTGGAACAAAATAATAAAGACAGATAACAAGCTAAACAATACAATCATGTTACAAAGTGCCTTTCAAAGCCTGCTCTCCCTTAAAGCATTTCCAGGAAGGGGTAGAATAGTATAAGCAACACACCTGAACTACTGAATAGTATACCAGAGGAGGGTAAAAAATACCTCAATGAGATACTCAGTTGAATTATACTAAATATAACTAAGTGATAAAGGCACAAGATGCAGGAGCTTCATGAAGACACTAATAGTCAACTAGACAAACAACTATATAAAACATGAATGATAAGTTCACCAAAATGTAGAGTCAATAAAAAGGCTTCAATCAGAAATCTAAGAAATTATAAAAATTTTATTGACAGAATGGGCAAAAGAACAGAGCAAAGTAAGGACACAATTTCAGGACTGGAAGACAATGATGTTTCAGAAATGGTCTACTCAAAGATATTTTGGCAGTAAAAGAAAATAGTAATTGATCCAACAAATTTTACATGGCTCAAAGAACACTAAACTAAGAATGACTAGAACAAATAAAAACTTAGGACAAAATATAAGTAGCACAAAGATGTGTTCACAGAAGTGATGGCAGAAAGCTTCCTGATTGTAGGAAAGAAAATAAGATATAGGTAGGTCACACATATAGAACTACATAAACCATGACCAAAGAGAAACTTTTGGTGCCACATTATATTTAAATTTCTAGAATTAAGTCACAGAGACAAAATTTTATAGGCTAGTAGAGAAAGAAAACAAATTACATGCAAAAGTAAAACCCATTAGAAAATAGTAGACTTCTGTACACAAATCTTAAAGGTCAAGATGGCTTGCAGTGAATTGTTTCAAGCCCTGAAAGATATCAATTCCCAAGCCAGACTTAGGAGTATTGCAAATTTTCCTTTATTTTTTTTCTTTTTTTTCTTTTTATTTATTTTTTTTATCTTTTTTTTTCCATTTATTTTTATTTTATTAAAATACAAATGTCAATCAGACAGTTTCAAGACACCTTAACCATACAGAGTCGATGAATTAATACATTGCAAACTGTTTTCATAACGTTTTGGTACTGTACAAGGTGCATACATGAAATTATATTTACAGGTTTTTTTATAGCTGAATTATATCAAA
>PVKA01026763.1:0-31365 GCA_004027165.1 Ctenomys sociabilis
GGGGGCACCCGTGCTGGGACCAGGGGAAGCATCAGCCTTTTCCTCACATTCCTGTTTCATCCCCAGCATGGATGGCTACTCCTAAGCAACAGCAGGTGATGGGTCTGCCTCATCTCTGTTGCGCTTAGGACAAGCTGACTTCCAGCATAAACCCACATCTCCACACCTGTCCACTATCCACCCATTCCTAAAGATAAACAAATATGAGAGCAAGTTTGGAATTCATCTTTGTAAGAGTAATTCTCCAGGTGGAAACAAAATGAAATCTATGGAAATATACACGATCATTTTCCCAGTGGAAAACAAGGAAGGGAGCTCAGCCTGTTCTATCCTTCAGTGAATGAGGCAGAGATTAATCTATTGAAGTCGGGTGCATAAATTATACATGGATGGGAACCGGCTCAGGGATAAGGTGTCTGATAGGGTGCTGATGGAAATGAAAATGAGGCTTGAAAGATCAATTCTGCTTTTGAATCAGCTCCAAGTCCTGCTGATGGCCCTGGGCCTGTCTGGCAGAAAACACCCTGACTTATCAAAATGGAGAACACCCCATCCCCAAACCTTTGAAACATGCACCTTCAAAGTAATTGCTAATATTCTGGACGCTATTTCTATGTGTCACTAAGAATAATAAAAAGGCAATAAAAGTTTGAAAGCCCATATTTTTGCTTTCTGATGGCTGATGTAAATCAAACCCACCTCTTTAAAAGGGAGAGGAGAAGTTTTATGGTGTAGCTGCTGCCTGCCTGTGTGAGGGCGGTAAGCCTAAGTCTGGGGACAGGTGTCACCCCCAGTCTAGGCATTTCTGTGTGAGCCTCAGCTTGACCTTTAACCACTCTGAGTTTGCTGCTTTTCCATCCTCTCCCTGATCCATTCAGTGAGTTACATTGTGTACATCCTGTGTAGCAGGGACTGCTATGCATAAGTGACAGTAGACAGATATTCCTTGGTGACAATGGCTAGGTTGTCAAGTAAATTGGCCCCAGCTGATGAGTTGTATAAAATATGAACATTATTATATTCTGAACAGAGGAATGGTAAGAGTTATTTGCATAACTTTTACATGTAATACCATAACATATAACATACTACACTATACAGTACAATCAGCAGAAATTATAGTACCATGTAAACAAGGTGTACTGCACAAAAAAAGACACTGAGGCACTATAATAAACAAGATGTACAAAATGGATTAAAAAACAAATAAATCTGAATAGCAGACGGCAAGTTCGAACAGCATGCCTGGGTTGCACGTCCAAATAGTCGTTAAACAAGTGGGTCACTGGATGAGGAATATCTGTAAATATAACCAGTAAAAAGATGAATATAACAGGCACTTATTGCTAATAAGTTCTGAGTCAAAAAGACAGAACCAGATAAATACAACCTTGTTCCTGCTAAACCAACATTAGTCAGAGTTTGAAGATGGGCAGGTTGATAAAAGACTTGAGTCTTGTTTGGCCTGACAGAAAGGATTACTCCTTGCTAAGGGTCATCTGGTTAGAGCTTCACAGTGCCCCCTCGGAGGGTCTTTAAGCTGCCTTTTACTGAGAAAATAGCAAGAGGAAATGAGCTTACAGTGCAGCAGAAGTTACCTGGGTGAGGTGGACAAGCTGGTGGTGCACTTTGTAGGTGGGCGAGTGAGATGTGGTGGCCGACAGAGCTCCAGGAGCTCAGAGCCCTCCTCTCTATCCCCAGGGTGTTTCACAGGACCTGGCTTACAGGAGGCACTCCACGTGTTTTTCTTTAACAAATGAATAAACCATTGGTCCATCACCTGGCATTATTTCAGGATAGAACAGATTCCCCTCTGCTTGTACTACCAAGGCACAAGACTTACACAAAACCTCGCCTGGGAAAGCCATGCCCCTTCCCTGTCTGTGATGTTGGTATTTGTATCCTTTTGAACTGAATGGCTCACTGCTTAAAAAAAAAAAAAAATGTTATTGAAGGTATAATTTGCAGATAGCAAAGTGTACAAATTGGAAGCAAATAACTCACTGAGTTTTTGCATAGGTATGTATCCACTACTCCTAGATCAAAATCTACACACTTTTTAGCTCCCAGAACCTTCCCACGACCCTTCCAGCCTCTCAGAGAAGATGACCACTCACATTTCTCTGCTCTTTTGTTATATTGTGCTGCCATGTTTCCGACCTGTACAGAAAGGGAAAAGTTAACTCATCCTCACCCTAGAGAAACACAAATCACCGGTTATTTTTTCCTTCTGACATTGAAAAAAACAATACAGAGAATCATTGATTATCAGCTCAGGAAGGGGGTTACCCGACCTTGGTCCAGGGCGCTTCACCTTTTTTGAAAATAGGACTTTTCATTCTCAAGTTTCTCCACAGAGCCCCCCCCTCACAGAAAGCTGGTGAGCTTTTGGAGTCTTTTGATTAAGAAAGTAATGGCTACTGGTTACCAAAGACTGGAGAGAGGAACAGGAAGTTAGTTCTAAGTGAGTACCGAGTTGCAGTCTAGGATGATGAAAAAGTTCTGGAGGGGGCTGGTGAGGTAACTCAGTGGTAGAGCACTTCCCTGCCGTGTGTGAGACCCTGGGTTCCATCCCACGCACCATGATGGGAAGGAGAGTTCTAGAAAAGAATAGTGGTGATGGCGGGGCACCAACGTAACCATAGTGCCACCGAGCTGTACACTTGAAGTGATTGTGACGGGTACATTTTGTTAGGTCTATTTTAGCACAGTAAGAAAAAATAATGAAGTAACCCTGAAAAGCAAGGATTAGCCAGGTATGATGTCTCATGCTTAGAACCCCAGCACTCAGGAGGCTGAACAGGAGAACTGTCCAGGTTTAAGCCCAGCCTGGGCTACACAATAAGTGCAACGCCAGTCCAAATTACACAATGAGACCCAGTCTCAGAAAAAAACACAAAAAATAAAGAAATAAAATAAAACATTTATTTTATTAATAACTATTGATTCTATGTTCATTTGAAAAATGACTGTACATGAAGCCAGGAGTTCTGGTATACAGCTGTGATCCCAGCACTCAGGAGGCTGAGGCAGCCTATCGCTGTGAGTTTGAGGCCAGCCTGGGCTTTAGAGTAAGTTTAAGGCCAACCTGAACTGCGTAGTGAGACACTGCCTAGAAATAAAATCCCAAAACAATAGTACATGGAGCACAGGAATGATTTTTCCCTTGTGCAGTGAATCCTAAGCACTGTCTTCAAGGTCCCTACCTCTTTCTAGAGTCTGAGACCCACAGAGAGACTAATATTGTCACTCCTCAGTTAAGGACACTGTGTCCCAGAGGAGAGAAGGACTTGCTCAGGGTCACACAGGTCATTTGTGGCAATGACCTAGGATAAGACTCTGGCTTAGTATTTTTAGCCACTGCTTTCATCACTGTGTGGATCCCCCCTGCTGTACCTGCCCGTGACCACACCTGCTCTCTGGAACCTCCCCAGACAAGGTACTGGTTGTGGCGACCTGTGCAGAGTGTCTACCCTTTCTTGTCTCATCAAGGCGGGAGGCAGGATGTCCAGCCAAGACAGTGGCCTCCTGATTCCTTTGGAAGTGGACCTTGGAGCTCAGGGGATGTGGGGGTGTGCACAGGCTCATTTTCATCATCCAGGATGTGTGGCTTCTGTGAACAAGGACAGCTGCACCTGGAGGAGCCCTGCTCAGAGCTGCAGGCTGTGAGCCCAGTTTCAAATGAAGGGCGCTGTCTGAGGCGAGAGTGGGTGCCTTGGCTATTTCGGCATAAGCTGACAATAGGAGTTTTTCTCTCACACAAGCTGTGCAGAGCATTTTGTGTTGTGGGCTGTCCTGCCTCCGCCTTTCCTTTCCCTGCGTTTGGTGGCTGCTGGTGCTGCTCCCCAACCCCCTCCTTGACAGCTAATTAATTCAGCATAATTTGGTTCATTACAAGCCCTTTGGCTGGCAGGGTGCAGAGCAGACCTCCTGGATTTTTTTCTAGGGGACAGGGCTTGGAGTCTGGGAGGAAAGAGAGGGCAGAGTCCTGATGTATCTGCCTAGTTGGGCACCAAGGAACTGTTGGGAGTCACTCACAGGCAAAGCTGTGCTCACCCCATGAAGCAATGGCTTCCTGGCGCCCCCACAACCCTGTTTAAAAATATGATGGAAATAAGGGCATGGCAAGATATCCCAGGAGGAAACCAGGCCTTGGTGCAAACCTGCCAGGAGACAGCAGCCTTGAGGCACTAGGAGGACGGTTCTATACTTAGTGCCCCCCTGCGACACTGGGAGGTCCTGCAGCGGACTGTGAGACATGAGGCCCTCTCTGTAACCAAGACCTGGTGGGCCTCAGCAAATAGCTGTCAGTCAGCTTTTGGGGCCTGGTCTTCAGTGGGGAAGGAATGCTGAAGGGAACCAGTACCTGTCCAAGCAGGGTGGGGTCACGGAGGGACGCTGGCCCATGGGGGCAGGTTTAGGCAAAGGACTGAGGATTGGGCAGGCTGGGACTGGCCTCGCAGTCAGTACCTCCCCCACTGTGGCACTATGACACCGTGGATCTGTACTGCTCAGATCTGATATAAAGAGCAAAACAGTAATCCCTCGCTCACTGAGAAAGGACAGAGTGGAGAATGATGATATAATGATTAAGGGGAGAGCTTAATAGTCAGCCAGCTGGGCTTGAAATCCTGGCTTTGCTTCTGTGTGACCCTGGTAAAGTCAGGTCACCTCTCCAAGCCTCAGCCTCCTCACTTGTGAAAGGGAGATTGCAAATCTGCCTATTTGTGCTTCTCAGGAGTGCTGTGGGGATTTGATGAGCTTTTGGGAGTGTCTCGGGACACAGCAGGTACCCAGTGTGTGTAAGTAACTATTGCTACCAGAGTAGAGTGCCCAGCATTCTGCCTGGAACATAAGGAAAGCTCAGGGATCAGGGATGGAGCTCAGCGGCACAGTGACTGCCTTGTAAGCACAAGGTCCTGAGTTCGATTCCTGACACATACTCTTCCCCAAGAGGCTCTGAAATGGTTTTCTTTCCAATAACTTAAATTCCTTAATTATATAGACTATGGATATTAGCTGGGTATGGTGGCACATACTCATAGTCCCAGCTGCTTGGGAGGCTGAACTAGGAGGATTGCTTGAGCCCAGAAATCCAAAGATCCCTGAGGCAATATGGTAAGACAGAATTAAAGAAGAGGAAAAGGAAGAAGAAGGAATGGAACAAGGTAGGGAGAGAGAGAGAGAGAGAGAGAGAGAGAGAGAGAGAGAGAGAGCTCATTCCTTGTGCTGGTAAGGCTCTTCCAGAAAATTTCTTGTCACTACTGTCCTCCCACCCCCTGAAAGCATTCTCTTCCTCCTGAGCGCACAGTACACAGCACCTTCGGGGCCCTTGGATGCTTGGGTGCTGGTGCATGAGTCTCGTCTCAGGAGCAGGCATGATGGGGGCTACAGCGTCCCTGTGCCATGTACCTCACCCGGCGGGGCACTCAGTGAGGATTCAGAGGGACCCAGTGTACATGCCGTGGCCATGACGGCTGGAGGTACAGGAGGACAACTATCAGAAGGAGCAGGGAGGTGCCTAAGTGGCAGTGGAGAACCTCAGGGCTTCTGCTGCCTGCACCTC
Organism: Ctenomys sociabilis; assembly: GCA_004027165.1. NCBI lineage: Eukaryota > Metazoa > Chordata > Mammalia > Rodentia > Ctenomyidae > Ctenomys > Ctenomys sociabilis. Next base: position 5,567 of record PVKA01026763.1, read on the forward strand.
TGGCTTGCTTCTTCCTTGCATTCCTGAGGGATGCTGCAAAGGATGGGATGGAACAAAGAGGAGACCTATCCCTCTGCCCCACCCTGCACACTTGGTTAATCATTGAATCTGAGACACTAAAGTCTCCAGGGACAGTGCTACAAATCTGGGATGCCCAGATCTCAGCCCAATTAAATCAGAAATCCCTGGGCAGGGGAGCCAGGCCTTTGTAGTTTCTTTTCAAGTCCTCAGGTGATTCCAATGTGCAGCTGAGGTTAAAGGTACTAGATCACCTAGGCGAAGATACAGCTTCCGAGTTACAAGAACAACACCATGGAGGCTCCTTGACTCTGCCTTCCTGCATTGCCGAATTAGAGAATCATCTGTATGTAGCATCATCAACTATGTACAAAGCCCCTGGCTGGGTGCTGGGGGGAATCCCGCACTAACCCACAGCAAAGGCCACAGTAACAGCATTCACGAGTACCCATCGGTGCCAGGCACTTCGCAGACACTTGCCAATCATTACAAGACCTCGGTGTAATCATTACAAAGACTGATCTCCGTTTCAGAGATGAAGGGTGTAGGAGAGCTCTCTCCATATTCACCCTCTCAGAATAACTGGGGCTGCTTACTGTAAACACCCGGAAGTGTGGTCTTCATCTGTTAAGTTTGGTTTTGTTGGTTTCCTAGTCAAGGGACCGCTCACAAAATAAGCTTAGAAATAGCTTCAGCTAAAGAAGGACAGATGGCTCGGCTGGGTCTGCGGTCGGTCGAGCAAGCTCGGGTTCAGTTTTGCCCTTTGGAGAAGAACTCGGGGTCGGCGAGGGCCTTCCTTCCGGCGGGGAGCAGCGAGGAGGCTCGCGCCACACCCGCCTCCTCTGCGCTGTCATCGCGGACTCGCGCGAGGCGCGGCGGCTCCGAGCCCTGCGTGCACGTGCTGTTCGGGGACGGGCCCCGCCCGGTCATGCGCAGTGCGCACCTCACCGCCGCGAAGACGGTGGCGGCCTTGGCCTCCCGCGCCCAGGCCGGAGCCGCGCCGGGGAGCGGGGAGAAACCAGGCGCTGGGATCCCGGGCGCCGACGGCGATGAAACGGGCGGAGAACTGATTCCGGCTGACTTACTCGTTCAAGTGACCTTGGGGTCGGAGGGCTGCGGGGGGTAGGGGGGGCAGGAGGGATCGGCCGGCAAGGGGCGCCGGCCAGGGTGCCAGGGGTCTGTAGGCAGGCTGTTTTCACTTTCTTTTTTTTTTTTAAATGTCTTTTTGAGACAGGGCCTCACTATGCAGTTCAGGATGGCCTTACTCTCACTTTGTAGCTCAAGCTGGTCTTGAACTCACAACAATCCTCCTGCCTCAGCCTCCCGAGTGCTGGGATTACAGGCCTGCGCCACCACGCCCGGCCTGTTTTCACTTTCTTAACATCCCTTACTGCTCGCTACTTTTTAATTTGGCTTTTATTTATGTATGTATGTATGTATGTATGTATGTATGTATTTTAACCAAGGTAGTGCTGTTTTTCAGTCATCCCTTTCAGTGGTTTTGTCCTCTACCCCTTTTGAAAGCTCTCCGTGTTCGATCTTTTTTTTTTTCACGTTAACTACAAAGGCGTCAGCCTTTTTTTTTTGTTCTTCCCTTTATGCCTGGGACATCCTATCCTCTGTGTCATAAACTTTGCGTTTCTGTTTGGTTTTTCTCAACCTGTGTGCTATTGTAAGTTTACCTAGTACCAGATTCCTCCACATGCCACCAGCATGCTTTGTGTAAAATAAAATTGATAATCATATTAAAAAAATAAAGAAGAACAGAGAGTGGCAGATCAGCCCTCACGCTTCACCTCTTGCCAAGGACAGCTCTGAGTTGTATTCTACCCCAGTGATCTCAAGCTTGGCTGCGCAGTGGACCACTTGGGAAATGTAAGAAAAATCTGTATGTCCAAGCCACACCCCAGTCCAATTAAATCCAAACCTCTGTGGAGAAGACTCAGGCATCCATCATTTTAAAATTCCCAAGCGACAGCCATGTTGATCCAGGTTAGAACATGGTGTTCTCACAGTGGCCCCGCAGGATTGAACTCTAATTTCTCAAATGATAACTTTTGAATAATACCCCTATTGGGGGTTGTTTCCTTTCCCTATCTCACTCCTCCACTTGCCTACCGGTACCTTCCAAAATCATCTCCCGATAAATGTCAGATATCAAATCCTGGCTTTAAGATCAAAGGAAACTGAGATCTGGAAAGGCCGACTACCTTGTTACAAGGCTCACAAGCATGGCCAGAACGTTGGCAGAACCAACATTCAGTCTCTTGCTCTCCATAGATCTTGCAGTACAACAGAAGAGACGGATATTCAGAAAACTACAAGACCAGAGGAAACGGAAGTTCAAATAGAACCTCAAACAAATGAGGAATGTTAAAACAAACTAAAACCAAGCAGCAGTTTACTTGCGACAGAGAGGAAAGTCTTTGTGGAGCTGGAATCATTTAGGTTAGGCAAATGAGGGGAATCTCCATAAGTGAAGCAGTCAGGGTTGTTGCCAGTGTCCATGAACAGGGCCCAGAGGTGGAGTCGGGAGATTTGAATGAGTGTATGGCCCAGCTGGGATGGGATGTGGGCTGACCAGGAGGAGGTAAGTAGAGGCCTTTGATGTTTCCTGAAGACTAGGAAGTCCCTCCTGCTCCCTAGGCCCCAGGATCCTTCCTTAGCTTTCTACATGGGATCTTCTTCTAAGGCATGGTAGGATAAGAATCCTCTCTCTGAAGTATTTTACCCAGGATGTGTGGGCCATGTTGGGCACATGGGTAGGAGGGATCAGTGTGGGCAGGAGTAAGTCAGTGTTGAGTCCTGCTGGTGAACCTGGGCTGCTTATAAAGGAGAAATGGAGGGGTTGGCCATCCACCTGATGCCACCTGTATGAACCCCCTCATTGTGCAAACATCCAGGCTGCTCCTGTCACAAGGCCTTTGCCTCTGCTGTCCCCCACCTAGAGAGCTCCTCCTTCCAGTCCCAGAATGCTTTCTTTCTTCCTCAACACAGAAATCTGCTAAAGTGTCACTGCCTGGGAGAAGGTCTCCTGGGCTCCTTCCCTTTCCCCTGGTGCTTCCCACAAGTCTCCTTCACATGGCTTCATTTTCTCACTTAATTGTACACGACACATCTGAAATTCACCTGAGGCCTGTTTCTGTTTCTCTCCTAGGCCTTTGGTCTCCTTCCTGGCTTTGTGAGTAGGAAGTAGACTCTGTGTGTGTGTGTGTCCCTTCCACTCCTAGAACAGTGAATGGATACTTGGATTGTTCTGGGGAGCTAAGGGGTGGGAATCAGGTGTCTGGAAGAGAGGCGGGAGCTGGAGGGAGGGCAGACAGAAGTGAGGAGGTCTACTCCACAGCCAGGCTGGTCTAAATGAGTGGTTCCAAACAGTGACCAATCAATACAGATAGAGGAGCTAAATCAGGCTAGCACCTCTTCCCCGAGGTGTCACACTGTAAGTGGCTCCACAGCAGCCCAAGGTCAAGGGCATAGCTCTCACCTCATTCCCATCCCCCCATGGCCCTCAGGGAGCCCCCCACGGTTCAGGGCGCCAGTCCTTCCCTCAAGTGCATGCCCTCTGGGCTGCTGATCTTCTGGGCTGCCCCCTCTGGTCCCCTGCGGTAGAATGTCCTTTCATTCTGCGTTTTATTTCTGTGCCCAAGGACTGAGGTGGTCACGCACATGCTGACATTTAAAGGCTCAGCTGAGAAATCAATCAGCGTGGTCTGTCCTCCAGTGCCTTGGAAAGCTATGTGGTCGAGCAGGCCTTATCTGGCTCACGCCCTATCGATCTGTAATGGCAGCTGGGGGCTGCTGCAAGTACATGTGAGGCCTGACGTGGGGAAAACAGGAGGCAAGGTAGCAGGGTGGTCAGGAGTCAGAGTGCCTGGACTTGAGTTCCAGCCTCTGTATTTGCTGGCGGTGTGTCCTGTGCCATTACTCAGCATCTCTGAATCTCCTTAAATGGAGATCTACCCTGTAGAATTGAAGTGCTAAAAAAAATCATAACCATAAGCATGGAAAATGTTGTCTGCTACAAACTGCTCTGTCTGTGCTAGCTGTTGCTGTGGTCTTTAGATTGGGAGCAGAATCGCATCTCCCAAGGTTGTTAAGAGGATGGAAAGAAATCATTCATGGATGATTCCCTTAGTGTGTTATAAACGCTCGATAGTATCAGTTCAGCCCCTTCACTGAAGGAGACCCGCTCTGGAGAATATAAGCCAAGGAGAAGGAGCTCCTGGAATAACAGTGATCCCTGAGGGAAGAGAGGTTCTGATTTAATAATTCACATACTCCTTAAATTCTTAGGGAGATAAGTGGTGCTCCCCAGAATGAGGGGGCTGCTGGCAGTCTGGCAGTAGCAGTTGCTTTGTCCCTAGGAGCATGTCCAGTCTGTGGTGAGACCGGGGCCTATCCAGGCTGAAGGGTCACAGGCCCGCATGTGACACCCTGAGCCTGATTAGTGACGGTGGGAGGTAGAAATCTGACCCAAGGAGCTCCAGGTTCCTGGTCTCAGCTACAATGCCCTTTTTATATCTATCCTGTGTCCAGGGCCAGGAGCTGATCATATGCCTGTTTGGATTGAGGGCAAAGGGGACGGAGGGCCAGGAGGGAGAGAATTAACTATTACCAGAGTCCCATAAACATGACCGGAGACAATCCCCAGGACTAGGGAAGTATCATATGATACTTCATTGCACACTTTGTGAGAAGCATGCTTCTTGTCTGGGAAAACGTCACTTGCCTGGAGGGCAAGTGGAGAGCAAGCATCAGGTGTAGAGTGGCATGTACAACTGGGGGCAGAAGCGATGTGTCTGGTCTGAAGCCTCTCAGGGAAGTGCTTATTCCACTGAGCCATCTCCCCGGCACTGGAGCCTCTCAAGCTTTGGTCTGTGGCCTTCAGTCTGTCTTCCTAATTGATGATGCTGATTGATTACTCTGATGGCCCAGAGACAAAGCAAAAAATTCTGCCAGGGTTTACTCAACCTCTACAAGAACCTTTCCTGTGCTGGGGAAAGGCCAATAGTCAGGTCACTAGAGAGGAGAATTCTGCTGTGGGCAACGCTAGTGTGACCTTAACGGTGTGGGCAATACCACAAGAAGCTCTGTTCCTGAACTTTGTATACTTTGCCCATCTTCAGATTATAATTTCTTTTCCAGGGACCTTGTCCACCACATGTCTTCCTGAATGAGAGGTTTGGGTCTTATGGGATTCCTGTGTAGACGGAATGTGAACCTTAAAGTCAGTCTGGTTCCTACACTCCTTAGCCAGCAAGTTCTTTAATCAGGCTAAGCTTCCATTTCCTTCCTCCTTTGTAAGATGGGGTTTACTGAGACCCATCCAGAGAGCGCTATTACCACTCAGGCCTAACCTGGTGCCTGGCTCACAGTGGGGTATCTACAGCTGGTAGATACTTTAAAACACATTGATATTCTAATTTGTCAATCACCATGGATTGACTTGTCATGATTGTTTAATAAGAGTCAAGGCCATCTGGTTCTAGAGATCCAGATTCAAAATGTTGAACTTTGAGATTATTTTAGGAACAGCCATGTGGGGTATTTCAGGCCTTCCAGGGCTGGCCAGGTAACTCAGTGGACTAAAGCATCTGCTTAGGCCGGGTGTAGGGAGTAGGGTATGATCCCCAGTGTGCTGTGCTGGCCCTGCCTTCAGGGTGTGCTAAAACTGAGATTGAGACTGGGTATGGTAGCGTACACCTGTAATCCCAGCGCTTGGGAGGCTGAAAACAGGAGGATCACTACAAGTCTGAGCTGTGTAGTGAGACAAGACCCTGTAGACACTACTACAATACATTAAAAATAAGTGTAGGCCTCCCGGGCCATCATAGTCAGAGAGCTCTATAAGCTGATGGTTACCTGATGAGGCAGGGGATGCCTGAGATAGTTGATGAGGGCAAAGGAGTATTAGAAGTGCAGAACTGGGGGACAGGGAGCTTCTGAGGCCCTACCTCCAGAAGACCCCAGGAAGCCAACCAGACAAAAAGCAGGAGGCCTGAGCACTCAAGCACATAGGAAACCCCAGGCCAGGCATGCTAGCTCTATCCCACCAACCCTCAGCACATTCATATAAGCAGGGTGCTGGGCCCATTCATGAAAATTCTATTTGAATTATTAAAATACTTTCCATAGGAATTGTGTATACTATTATTTTACATCTGTAAAGTATAAATATGTTTATAGGTTCAAAGTATCCAAAAGGAAAAATAAAAAGTTCTAGTAACTGCCCATGGAGGTAATTGAGGGATCAAGTAAGAAAGGAGACTTGTTTTACATTTATAGCTATCTATGGGGTTGAAATTTTCTTTATTATCATGCACATGTATTTGATGAAATATGCTAATAAAAATTTAAAAGTAGTTGAGGTAAAATTCACATTTTAAAAATTTTTTAAAAAATCCTCAGCAATTTAAAGTGAATAATTTAGGCCTGGGGAAATAGCTCAGTGTCTAAGCACCTGCCTGGCAAGCACAAGGACCTGGGTTTGATCCTTGGTACCGCATGCCATGCCAGCCCTAAACTCTGTACATGCTGGGCTGGCCACTGAAACCAGGCGAGATGGCGCATGCCTGTAATCCCAGTGCTGGGAAGGCTGAGACAGGAGAATCACTAGGAGTCTGAGCTGCATAGTGATATCCTGTACCAAATAAATAAATAAAAATTTTTAAAAAAGTGAGCAACATAGTATCATGTATAGCTACATACATAATGCTGTGCAATGACCACTTCGATAGTTCCCGAATCACTTCAAAACAAAACCCCTCACTCATCAAGCAATTTCTCTCCTATATTCCCTCTTTCCAGCTCCTGTCCCCTACCAGTCTTCACTCTGTATCTTTGGATTTACCTAGTCTCATATAAATAGACCATACAGTGTGTGATCTTTGTGTGTGGCTTCTCTCACTTGGTAGGGTTTCCATCTGAAAGCCCCCCCCCCCAGTCTCATGTGTTTGCAAGACCATGGGGCATTATACTTGGTGGACCGGCTGATGGCTGGGTTCATAGCTAATACGTGAGGGCCGGTTGGAAGAGGTGAGCTCACCAGGAGGAAGTGGGGTGACTAGGAGAGTATGTCTCTCTCCCTGGTTCCTCTCTTTTCTCTACTTCCTGGCCACCATGATGCGAGTCACTTTTCTCTACCAGCCCCCTTCCACCACACTGTGCCTGCCTTGGAGCAAGCTGACCATGCAAAGACCTAACTTCTGAAAGTCTGAACCAAAATACAACTCTTCTCCTTTAAGTTGTGGGCATTGGTATTTTGTCGAAGCAACAAGGAAAGTGACCAAGACAGGGTTCATCCACCCTGAAGCATGTAGCAATATGTTTTTCCTTTTTAGGGCTGAATAGTAGCCCATAGAGTGTTACTGTACTGCAATCTGTTTATTCTTTTTTTTTTTTTGTCTTTTTGAGACAGGGTCTCATTATGCAGTTCAGGCTGGCCTTTACCTCATTTTGTAGTTCAGGCTGGTCTCGAACTCACAACAATCCTCCTGCCTCAGCCTCCCGAGTGCTGGGATTACAAGCATGGGCCACCACGCCTGGCTTAATCTGTTTATTCTTTGTCGGTAGAAACTCACCCTTTGATGGAAATGTGGGGTTAGGTGTTTCCTCCATTTGGTTATCAAATGGTGCTGCCACAACCATGCCTGGACAGGTTTGAGTATCAATTTTCAATTCTTTGGTTATATCCTCAGTAGTGGAAGTAATGGATCATGGATTTCTGTATTTTGAAGAACCACCTGTTTTTCAAAGCAGCTATACCATTCTGTATTCAATTAATACAATTTTAAAGGAATTGTGTGCAAAACAGGGAAAACAACCTCTTTAGCCTTTGTCTACTAAACTAGAAAACTTTGGTCATTTCCCTGAAATCTAAGTGGGTTCTTGGTGCGTGGTCTGCCTGGCCCTCAGTTCTCTGATGGAACAAAGAGTGGGGGGCAGGCTGTCCCCCACCCCCCGCCTCTGTCTCCCTGCCCTTCCTGCACACAGTTCCTTGTAACTTATTGTCACTGACTTTGAATGGAAGCTTTCTGCTGCTGCATTCTTCCTCTGTTCGTTGAAGGCCTGTCAATGGGATGGGAATTACAACCCTGGCTGCTGTTATCTGTATCTGTCGTCTGGCTGGCTGGTATGTTACTGGCTACACTTCCCAGGGAATTAATCCCCTAAATGTGGACAACAAATGATGAAAAGCTGGCACATAAATAAGGAGACAGGCTGTGCTTCACTGAAAACCTCGGAAAGAGATTGCCTGTTTGCCGCCCACCCTCCTCATTGCCCCTAAACTCACAGGCTATCTATCTGCAGAGAAATAGCCAGACCATCCATCCATCCATCCATCCATCCATCCATCCATCCATCCATCCATCCATCCATCCATCCATTCATTCATTCATTCACTCGTTCATTCATTCATTCATTCCATTCACCCATCCATTCATTCAGCAAACATAGATGTATTGTATGGATTGAAGCCCTATTCCATGTGGTAATGCTCTAGGTGGTTTTATATAAATTATGTAAGCTTTGTATTAGTTCTATGATAGAAGATATTGTTGTCGTCAGCCAAAAATGGGAAAAAGGAGATTCAGAGAAATGAAGAAATTCTCCCAAAGTTACACAGCAAGTAAGGAGTGGGACCGAGACCTGACCCTGAATTCCTAGGGCTTAGATTATTTAGAACTCTGGTTGTCTTTCTTTTCTTTCCTCTTTCCTCTCCTTCTCTACTTATTCACAACATGCCCTGTGTTCCTGGCACCCTCGGCAGACACCAAGGACATCACAGTGAACAAGACAGTAGGTGCAAGCTTTTTCTTGTTGCGCTTCCATTGAGTTCTATGGCTTCTGGGCATCATCACAAATGATTCCATTTCTTCTTAAACGTTCTCTCTCACACAATGAACAAGTGCAGCACAGATCAAAGAGCTGTTACACTGAAGATGGATTGAATTCAGGCCCTGGGTTCACGCTTCCCTGGATAGGGACTTAAAAATTCATGTTTCAAAAATGTGACTAACCAGTGTCACCATGCCCCTCCCCTTCTCCAACACCTTCCAGAGCCCCAGGCCCCAAGCACTTTTCTGTAACAAGAGAAAATGCTCAGAACCCAAGTGAAGCTCTCCATATGAGCTGACCCAGACAGGCAGGTTGGGGAGCTTGTTTTTAGAAGTACCTTTTCTGTGATATTTGTGGACAGAGTGGCATCAGTCCATGAACACATGTCTTCTGAGAAGTGAGGCAAAGACCCCAATCCTAAGGTGGAACAGCTAGCTCTCCCTCACTGATGGCCTCAAGACAAGCTCACACCCAGTTCATGTGTGTACATCACCTGTCCTCTGCCTGTTGTTAGTGTGTCTGGTTTTGTGTTTTAAAGTAAGTTTGTGCTTAGATTATACAAGCAAACATATGCCAAGGTAGCAATGTTGTTTTACTTATCCCAATAACTTTATAAGTATTCATTCTAATAGATTGATACATCATGAAGATTGCATCTAAGGCATCATTAAGAATCTGAAGGGGTCAGTAAAATGTTGTTTAGGTTTTGCAATGGGCTTATGGGAGATAACATGAGCATGCTATCAAAGGCAGCATTTTATAGATACATGCTACCAAAGATATTTCCTTGCTACCCCACACCCTACATCTGCAAGTGTCTACATGTTTAAACATGTGAACAGGGAAACATTACCAGTAGCCTTCCATTCTGCCAGTCTCCTCTTGTGGACTAAAAAGCTCAATTTCTGGAGTCTAAAGAGTCACAGCCGAGACCACTGTACCGTCCAACTGAGGAACCTTGGACAAAGGACTTAAACCAGGCCCGTTTTCTCAACTGCTTAAAAAATAACGATGATCATAACCCCATCTTACCTATGAAATGGAATATCACAAGAGTGCAACCGGGCTCTTACGACATGGCTTTCTAGTCTCCTCTGACTGAATTTGAGGCTAAGACAATGAAGGGCCTCTGATAGGAAAAGGTGTCTTAGTTTCCTGTCATAACAAATCACCACGAACAAGAGAGCTTAAAGCAATAGAACGAATTCATAGTTCCGGATGGTGCTGGAGTCACTTGTCCCTTCCAGATGCTCTGTGGGGCAATCCTCCCTCCTAGCTCCTGGGACCCCAGTGATCCCCAGTGTTCCCTGGCTTGCAGGAGCAGCCTTCCCATCTCTGCTTCTGACTTTGCCCCATGTATTTGTCTCCAACCACTCTCTCCTTTCTCTTATAAGGATACTAGCCCTTAGGCTTATGGCCCACCCAAATTCCAGGATGATCTCACCTTGGGACCCTCACCTTAATGATATCTGTGAAGGCTGTTTCCAAAAAACATCACTTTCAAACATACCAAGAGGTAGGGTTTGGATATAACTGTTTATGGGTAATAGTTCCACTGGCCATGGGAAGGGAAAATCCAGTTCTTTTCAAAGGAGAGAGCCAAGACTAATGCAAATGACAGAGTTCTGGATCAGATTGGCAAGGATGGGAGGTAAGGGATAAGGGTGAAGGTGGGAGACTGACTGGCTTTTATGTGGTGCTATTTGCGGGGTATGTGTGAGCAGAGCTAACACTTCCAAAATGCCAAACTGAATTAAATACCACTTGTCTCCTGCCAGAAGGAGAGTCAAGAATTTGGAACCTATGGATATTAGTTGCTTTATTAGAAGCATTGTTAGGAACATGGACCCTGAAGGCACACCGTCCAGCCTGTGTGACTTTGGGCAAATCACTTCAGGTCCAGTTTAGGTTAATGTGTTAAGGCAACTTTCCATAGCTGTAACAAACACCTGAGATACTCAGTTTATAAAGGAAAAGATTTATGTTAACTCCCAGTTTTGGAGTCTCAGTCCATGGTTGATTGGCTCTGTTGCTTTTCGGCCTGTGACAAAGTACCTGTCATAGAGGGGAACACGTGGCAGAGCAAGATGTCCATCTCATGTCAGCTGGGAAGAAAAGAGAGAGCAGAAGAAGGGGTGGGGTCCTACAGTCTCTTTCAAGGGCACGCCCCCAATGATCTGAGACTTCCCATAGATCTCCATCTCTTAAAGTTTTCATTATCTCTCAATAACTCCCATCAGGGGCCTAAGTCTTCAATACACCAGCCTTTGGGAGACGTTTAAGATCTGAACTTAGCATTTGGATTCCCTAAAAGCAGAGCCAAAGCCAAGATTCCAATATTCTTGACTTATGGAAGGAGTGCTCTTGGGAGAAAATGGGTTAGGAAGGTAAGTATGCAATCCCAGCTAGAATTTGGCTTTTGCCCAACCCTGCATGGAACCTTGGTGGGTAGATTGCTCTATACAGAATTACACCTTCTCACAGTAGGTCCACCCTGCCTTCATGAGGGTTTCAATCATGGGGTGGGGAGGAAACAGTGTGTAACTTGCTAAGAAAAGACCACTGCTATTCACCCAGGGTAGTTCTCTAGAAAGGATCAGCTGTGAGTTAATAGCAGCTATGTATTTGTCTCCAATCACTCTTGCAGTAGCTAGAATTCTTGCATGAATCTACCAAGGATGCGTCTACTGCATGGTGTGTTCTTCAATTTCCTCCTCTAGCAAGTGGAGTTAATAGTACAAGTATCTCTTGAGAATACTTGTTATGAAGTTTAAGTAGGTCATTATGTACAACCTGCCTCATGTTCAGTTATTGTTGCACGACAGATGATTTCACAATTTAGGATCTTACATTTCTTAGCTAACATAGTTTATGCACTTTAGGAAGGGCTAGGAGTTAGGAGCAGCTTAGAGAGGTGGTTCTGGCTCACAGCCTTTCAGGAGGTTTTAGTCACATGTGGCAGTCATCTGAAGATGTAGCTGGGACTGGGAGAGTCTGCTTCCAAGATGATGCACTCATGTCATTGCAGGCAGGAGGCCTTGGTTCCTTACTGCATTGTATTGAGTCCCATGGTGAACAATTCCAGAAAGAAAAGTACGAAGATGGGGCTGCCCTAGCTCCAGCTCTTAGCCGAACCTGCCTTTCAGCTCAGTGGAATTAGTGCTTCCCTGGCAAGCGCAAGGGCCTGAGTTCAATCCCTAGTTCCATCAAAAAAAAAAAAAAAAAAAAAAAAAAGGGTCTGGAAAGACCTTTTTTTTTACAAAGACTTTTATGACCCTTAAGAGTCACACACTATCAGATCTCCCATATTTTGTCAAAAGCAAGGCACTAAGTCCAACCCATAAGTCAGGGAGAAGGGAATGAAATTTAAAGAAAGGAGTATCAACAATCTGCAAACTTTAAATCTAACTAGTTGTTCCTAATTTCCATAACAAGCTTAGAAATGATTTCATTGTCCTCCAGTGGAAATTTGTGTTTGAAACATGAGTACACAATGGGCAATGAATGAGTCTTAAATGAGGATCATTTAGGCATTCAAGTAGAGTAGATTCCTTTGAAAAGATGAAACTTCAAGGGCCCACATAGCAACTGCATAACTTCCATTTGCACAGCAGCATGCCCTGCTGCCCAAGGAAAATTCTATTTCTCTTGGTCTGCTAGTGAAGTCCAAGAATCTGCATTTTACGGGTGACCAGTTTTGGGATTGCTCTTGATTGTGTTTTGTTTGCTTTTCTAGTTTCTCACCTTCCCTCACCAGTTCTGGTGTCTATCCCGCATTCACAGCTGGGCCTTGGTGTGCAGCTTCCTTACGTCCTACTCCAGCGCCAAGATCTCAACGGCCAGCCAGGCGTGGTGGCACAGGCCTGTAATCCCAGCACTTTGGAGGCTGAGGCAGGAGGATTGTTGTGAGTTCGAGACCAGCCTGAGCTACAAAGTGAGCTTAAGGCCAGCCTGAACTGCACAGTGAGACCCTGTCTCAAAAAGACAAAAAAAAAAAAAAAAAAAAAAAAATCTCACTGCCCTAGCTCCAGCTCTTAGCTGAACCTGCCTTTCATCACCCCACAGCCAGAAGGGCTCAGGCTTGCCCAACCTTCCTGTCTTCCCTCTCCACATATTCCTATTTTTTGTTCGCCCCTGAATCTATTGACCAGGTCTTCAGCAACAGACCAAAACAAAAGATGGAAAGAACTACTGAGACATTTGAGCATTCACTCAGGCAAAAATGACTTTTCTCCCTTGAATAATACCGATGCTTGTTTTAATTTTTACTTCATTTTGTCTCTGGAGCTCTGATCTCTTCAGTCTATAACTCTCATTCAAATCTGGTCCCAATGGCCAGCTAAGTAGCTCAGTGGATTAAAGTGCCCGCAAGCAGGCACAGGGGCTGGGGGTTCAATCCCCGGGCCTGCTATGCTGGCCCTGCCCCTGGGGCACGCTGACATGGTAATTGAGGCTGCACATGGTGGCATGAGCCTGTAATCCCAGCTCTTGGGAGGCTGTAAACAGGCGGTCACTACAAGTCTGATCTAGTAGTGAGACCCTGAACACCTTGTAGACCCTTCCCTAAAATAAAGCAAAAAACAGAAATAAATCTGGCCCCAGGCCCAGGGATATAGCTCAGTGGCATAGTGCTTGTCTGACAAATATAAGGTTGTGAGTTTGATTCCCACTAACACACACACACACACACACACACACACACACACACACAAATTGGTTCTGGTGATAATATTTTTTTGGCAGAACCAGGGATTGAACTCAGGCCTTGACAAATATTTCTTACCTAGTTGTTTCCTCTGCTGTTCCACAGAAGGTTATTTTTTGGAAAGAATATCTCTAGGCAAATTAGAATTGACTTTATTTATTTATTTATAGTGGGAATTGAACTCAGGACATTGCACTTGCCAAGCAGGTGCTGTGCTGCTGAACAACATCCCTGGCCCAGAATTAACTTTAATCCTGAACCATTTGAGAATTAAGATAAAGCTGTCACGGCAAATGTGCTATCTGCATTCCAATTTCTGGAAGGGACACACTCTATTTCATTTGTCCCCAACCCCCGACATATGCAGCAGCAAGGAGCAAATTACCATTTATTAAACTCTAATTATTGCTCTCGTTTTTCAATCCCATTCTCTGTGTATGTGCCCTGCACACAAGCCTCCACTCCACTGTCATTAAATTAGCAGTACGTCTTGTTAGCATAGCATCCATATTTATAGGCAGGATTGAGTGGTGCTGGAGTGACACGGTATGAAGTCAAATGCCCTTAATAGAAGGTTAAGAACATGTCCTGATTCTGGAGTGACCCAGTCAATGGCAGATGGGGGAGATTTGAGGGGACTTAATAAATAGGTTGTTCTGAGACAGTTTCAAGCCTTTCATAAGAGTTTATATAAATTCAAGCAGAAAGACAGCTCACTGTAGGGAAAAGTGCATGCTTTAAAAAAAAAAAATACTCTGGGTATTTCATGGCTGAGCATGGTGGTGCATGTCTGCAATCCCAGCACTCGGGAGACTGAGGCAAGAAGATTGTTGAAAGTTGGAGGCCAGCATAGGATGCAAAGTGAGTTCAAGGCTAACCTGAACTGTGTAATGAAACCCTGTCTGGAAAAGATAAAACAACAGCAGCAACAAAAACCAGAAGCTGGGTGTTCCAAAGGCTAGGAGGCTCAGGGACAGTGACAGAATCTTGCTTCCGTGGAACTGTCTCAGAACCACAGCCAAGTTAGGTGTGGTATAACTGCAATCCCAGCCCTTAGGGAAGTTGAGACAGATATTTTGCAAGTTATTAGCCATCTATACAGAGAGCTCAAGGGCTGGATTATATAGTGAGACCCTGTCTCCAAAAACAAACAAACAAAAAAAAATCCACAGTTCACAAACTGCATTATAGGGCTGGGGTGATAGCTCATCAACAGGTCCTTAGTTTGATTCCAGACAACATATCCCCTTCCCCCACGAGAAAGAGATGAGTACTGAAACAGTATTACAAATTCCGTTTGAACTGTCTGGGTTTGCTGGGTTTCCCCTGGACCTGAGCCTGTACATCTGCCTGCACAACAGAAATTTTATTTAAGATTCTTCTGTAATCATATCCTCTAGGGGCTGGCGAGATAGCTCAGTGATCTAAAGCGCCTGCTTAGACAAGCTTAGGCAAGCATACAGGGACTGACATTTGATCCCTGGCACCACATGCTGTGTCAACCCCACCCTGAGGGTGGGCTGAGCATGGCCACAAAAATAAAAGTAAATAAATAAATAAAAACAATACCTCCAGCAAGTCATGTCCTCTATTAGGTAACTCTCAAGTGTTTGCAAAAGTAATGTACAATGGCTGAGTGTTTTATCTTACTGGTAGAAAAAAAAAATGATGAGATACTAAATGCATCTCATTGTCCAGGGTTTATGGATGAGACATGATTTGTACCTCTGGCCCAACAAAAGTTGTATGTGACTATGAAGATCACATTCAGTCCAATACCACTGAGCCCCTCTCCCTAGAAATCCAAAGAAGACTCCTTTATTTCTGGCTTCCCATGGTAAAAAGCCTGACTTGTGAGAAGGGTGCAGATTCCTAATCATTGTCTCATAACCAAATACTGCCCCGAGAGACACAAAGTAACCCAACTGCTCTGCTCCTTCATCAGTTCCCTGGCACTGCTCAGGCGGTTCTCCCCTGCGAGGAAGCTAGGGAGCCCCACAGGCAGGCTCCTGATAAGGCCCGGATCTTCTTCGACTTCCTTCCTGTTTCTTATCTTAACTCACTCTCAGATTCAGAGTCTGGGATTGGAAGAAAAGCAAGAAAAACCTGGCCTCCTTTCTGCTTTCTGCAGATAGGTCTGGGTGCTGAGGCTGGGCGAGGAGGCACGGGCTCCCTCTCCCCTTTTGGAGACACCTGGTGTCCTTTCACCTATTGTTCTACCAGGGCTGGTAGCTCCCTGCAGTGTAATCACCCTGACTCATTAAGAAGCTGTGCTCATTTGCATGTCTGAATATCCCTGTACATAGAAAACAGACTATTATATTTCCTCCTTATGTAGATACAGGAAAAGGGCTGGGAGGAGGCAGACAGGAAAGACAGATCACCCACCCCTTTCTCTGTCCCTCACAGTCACCTGTTGGCCAGTTATTTTGATTTATTTTAAACCAGTCCTTTCTTTCCTTACAGACAGAGCATTCATAAACTTTGTCTTGAAGTTATCCTCTTTTCTTTTCATCTGGAAAAGCTGCAATTCTCTATTTTTATCTCTCTTCTTTTCACCTTTTTTTGAGCTCCACTAGGGTTCTATAAACTATCCAACCTTGAGGAAAGAACCCCAAAGACAAAAACAAAATCCTGCTAAAAATCCATAGCCTTCTACATGCATCAGCTTTATGCAAATGTATTAACACACCCACCCTCATTCAGCATGCTTAGAAACAGGAACTGTCTATCTATAGATCAGCCTGATTACAGTTCATTTTTATACAGCTTGAGAAGCGTGAAAAGTCACAGGCTGGGCTAAACCAGCCCTAAATCATCATGCGGATGATCATGGCACATGTAACTCACTCATTCCAGGAGCTCCTTGATGGGCCCCCAGAACCCACCTCTGTGGGTATCTTGTCAGTGTATAAGAAAAACTGTTGCTCACATGGTGCGCTCTTGGCTGTGCCATGTTAATCATGTTTAGACATAGGGTGTGTGTGATGGGGGGCAGTTTGGATATTTATTTCTGCTCAGCTGCCAGCTTCCTCTGGGAGAGAGCTCCAAGACGATGTCCCCGGGACAGAAGCGCCAGCCCCAGGAGACGGAGTGGCTGGGGGAAAGGCTCCACGGGGGGGTGTCTTGCTCCAACCTCGTCCCACCACTCACTCAGCCAACATCTAATGGGCCCTCTGCTGTGTGCATGGGATCCGTAGCTCTGCACACACTCACCTATGTCACTTAGAAGGGCTTGCTGGGTACCAGTCACGGTCCCAAGTGCTAGCTTATGTAATCTCCGTCCTTACCCTAAGAGGCAGACCGCGGCAGCATCTTCCCAGTACACTGAATAAACTGTGGCACAGAGAAGACAACTCGCCCGAGGTCATGTAGT
The DNA here is from genome assembly GCA_004027165.1 of Ctenomys sociabilis. Classification (NCBI taxonomy): domain Eukaryota; kingdom Metazoa; phylum Chordata; class Mammalia; order Rodentia; family Ctenomyidae; genus Ctenomys; species Ctenomys sociabilis. Next base: position 22,507 of record PVKA01026763.1, read on the forward strand.
TCATGCAACGCTCACGAAGCCAGGATGCTAACCTGAGCAGGCTGGCTCCCTCTGGCTCTCGACCACTCTGAGGTGCCAGCCAGGCTGCTAGAACAGCGACAGCCTGGTGATGGCTCTGCTGCCTGCTGCTCTAGCAGCCATTCACACCTCCTCTCCTGTGACACCCTGAGTCTTTTTTGAGGAATTTATCTCTCCTATAAGTGATTAGCATAGGTCTGGCCTTATTCGCCCCCCAAGGAATGAGCGTTCACTGGTTTAGGCCAATCAGCACATTCTAGCATCACCTCCCGGGCTGGTTGGGGACAGGCATGTGGTCACAGAAGCTCCGTGGGGACGGCGACTCTTCCATATGCCAGTGTGATGGGAGGCAGACAAGCTGCTGGGGGTGGGGAGGCAAGAAAGACTATAAGGGGCTTGAGATGGATCATGTGAGGAGCTGTGCAGGAAGACAGACAAATCAAGTCCTCAGCGAGACTGCTCAAGCCGCTGGATCAGGCCTCACCTGAAGCTAATAATCACTTTTAAGCCTTCCAATTGCTAGTTCCATGGACTCAATAAATAGATGTTGACTACATCAGCTAATAAAAATCCCTTTATTGTTTAAAAGGATTGAAATGAAAGTTTCTTGGGGCTAGAGAGATAGCTCACCAGTCTAAGTGCCTGCCTGGTAAGCACAAGGTCTTGGGTTCAAACCATGGTACTGCATGCTATGCCAACAGAGGAACCCTGGGTATGCCATGCTGGACACCTATACTGGGCATGGTAGTGAGCGGGTGTAACCCCAGCACTGAGGAGGTTGAGACTAAAGGATCACTATGAGGCCAAGTTGTGTAGCAAGACTGTACCAGATGCCTAGCTTTTGTGTGTGTGTGACACTGTTGTAGGCAGCTGAGTTAGGGAAGAGCTTATAAAATTAACTTTTTTTTTTTTTTTGGCAGAACCAGGGATTGAACTCAGGCCTTTGTGCTCGCCAGGGAAGAGCTTATTCTACTGAGCCATCTCCCTGGCCTAGGCAGCTGAGTTAGATAGAAATATTGAGTCACTAGCCCAACCCCCAACAGGAAGAGACCCTGTCCCATATTCATGCCCACTTGCTACGTGACTCACTTCCCTATTTGGTACTGAACTTAACCTGAGCAATGGTGCTTGTAATCTCATTGGTTGACCATAGTTTTGTCCCACCTCTTGTCCACCTAAGTGAGTTCCCATGTCTTTACCACCTTAGGCCCGCCTCACCACATGGTTTTCCTCTATAAAAGTCCCTGGAAGAGACAGCTTCCTGGGGAACTAGCTGCTCGGGGGTCCCACCCTCCTGTCCCTCTCTCAGACGGGAGCTTTCTTTCCCTCAATAAATTTATTCTGCTCATAAAAAAAATTAAAATAAAAGTAATGAAAGATTCTTCACACACACACACACACACACACACACACACGTGATTAACATGAAAAGAATGCCCACATAGCACACACTGACTGAAATTACTCTTGTTAAAATGGTATCTCACAAGAAAGGAGGTAAAGTTCTGTCTTCTTTAACTACAAGTATCTTCACTCTGACAGGCATGGTTCTTTGGTCTGGGTGTCTATTTATAACAGTATGTTTCTTGAAATTGGGGACTTTTTGAAAGTGACAAAATGATTTGTTAAGGGTAAGTGATCCCACACTCTGAAATGAGACCAAGATGTAGAGTGTCATACATATTCATAGGCTATGAATTATGAATCTATGCAGTGGCTCTGGAGCAGGTCCTTCAGGGCTCCCTAGGAAACGGTGCTTCTTGAGTCTGGCACAGCCGGGGGGTCAACTCTCAGGCAGCCAGGGCTTGCTTTCTTTGTCCCCATTGGCTTGCCCAGAGCCTTCAGAGTACAGGATCTTTATATTACAACCACTGGTCTCTTCCTTAACTCAATGTTCAGACCGAAGACTGGGCTGTCACCAGTCCCTATGCACAGACATCCATTTCCCTCTCTGCGACACTCCTCAGCTGCTGTCCCCAAGCCAAAGGCTCTGTTTGCCTTTATTACCATTGTAGCCACAGCAGGAGGCACATTTTGCACTCTTGTCCCCTTCAAGAGTTGATCCTTGTTAGAGGCCAGCCTGCAAATGGACTCTTGCTCGCTCAGAATCAAGGAAGGCAAGTCCATCCTCTCTGAAGTCCATGTCCTGGCTGTAAACCAGCAAAAATGATTTTGATTGTTCAGATTCACTGTTGTGACCACTTTCCAGGTCTTCGGTGTCATATTGCTCTTGCTTCTTCTATGTTCTCTGATTCCTCTTGTTTTCACATATGTGTTTAACCCGCTTGCAAATGCAACTTGCCCAGTTTCTCTTTCTCTTTTGGATTTGCGCGCACGCACATGCACACACACACACACACACACACACACACACACACACACACACCAATGAATCCCCATGGGCTGAGTAGCAATGGGTCTTGGGTATTCCTGGCTATACAAACTACCCAAGAATTCTGTGCACAGGTGAGTTAAGGAGCTAACATGATGGCACCCTGCCCAAGCTGGCCGGCACGCTCTTCCTTCCCTCTTGTAAAGCAGGTCTGAAATACAGCAAAGTTCTATTTTAAGATTTAGTGTTGGTGGGATAACTCCTCTGCCTGGTGATGCCACAGCATTTTCTGGGCTATATAGCAAAGGTCTCTTGGTCCTTCTCGTGCCTGTGTCTGTTCTCTTATCTGAAGCTGCACTTCCAGGCTCTCCTCTCCTGTGCCCTGTGGGACCCCTGTTACAGCATCAGAGTTCTCCTCCTGGGCCCTCTCTCCCCAGTCCCTCCCTTCACCTCACTCCATGACTAGAACTATTGGAGAAAATCTCAAAATTAACAGAATGGCTCCTTCATGGTCCCTAGGTGTCAGCCCAGCCCTGAAGGTCACTCCTCATTGGTCAAAGAAGAAAGTGTCAGCACTTGCCTCAAGTTCTCCCTCCTTCTCATCCTCTTCATTACACCCAGTGATCCTGCTTTCCTTCCTGAAAAAATTAAGGTCCTCAAAGGTAAGAGACTCCAGCTTTGCCCACTGCACCCCACTGATACCTCCTTTTCTAGAGAAAGAATAGGCATCTTTGCTCCTGTTCATCCCTCAGCCTTTGACCTGAATTCCATCCCCTCCCATTCCAATTCAGGTCTTGTCTCATCAATTGTTCTAGCCCTTCATATTTCTGTTTCTGTTCAGCCTACCAATTGCAAAAGATGTTTGGTTTCTAACAAAATCTTCCCTAATCTTCCCCCTTCCCCCTTCCAACTTCCTCCTTTCTTTTTCTTGCTGGCTTCTCAGCAGAGGTCTTTGCACTCACTGCCTCTCCTAACTTCCTCTTCATGCTTACACTTAGTGAAATCTGATTCCCAACTTTATTGAATCACTCACTGTTGTGACCTCCTGAAGTGACTGGATCCTTCCACTGCCCTCTACATTGTTGGTTCCTCTATAACATCCTCTTCCAGAAAAGTACGGAATTCTTTTGGTTCCAAGTGACAGAAACCCAACATGGGTTGGGTAGGCAAGAGCTGGAATGAATGAGCTCATGAGGGAAGTTCTTGGACAGCAGAAACACGGATGGAGCTCAGGGTGACTGAGTAGAGACTGGTGGTAAGGTTCTGTAGGTCTACTGCTTCTCCTTTTCTGTTACGATTTTGTTTTCTGGAGTCAGTCTCTGTATGTGGTAAGAGACTGAGGTCATCAGTGATTTCTGACCTCAGACATCATAGAAGATCTGAGAATTTCTTTCACTGATCCCAAGGTTAAAGTCTCAAGAAGAGATTTTGATGAACCTATCACAGGCCAAGAGCCTTTTCCTGGGCCAATCACTATATCTGATGGATTACCATTAATTGTAGTCTGGAAGGCAGAGACTATAAGAATACAGTAGTTCCTAACTAAATCACGTGGTTAGAAGAATCCTCTCCAAAATAATGAAGCTCATGCATAGGTACAATAATGGATATTTGTTATCTTAACCATTCCTTTGTGTTCTCTTTCTTTCTTTCTTTTTGGATACCAGGGATCAAACTCAGGACCTTGGGCTTACCAGACAGGTGCTTTATGTCACTAAGCTATCTCCTCAGCCCTCTCTAATTCTATTTTTTTTTTTTGCTTTATTTTTTGAGAGAGAGTCTTGCTAGGTATTCCAGACTGGCCTTGAATTTATGGCAATTCTCCTGCCTCAGCCTCCTGAGCACTGGGATTACAAGTATGGGCCAGCATGCCTGGCCCTTTTCTTTCCTTTTATTTGGTGGAACAGGGAATTGAACTCAGACCATCGCGCTTGCTAGGGAAGCACTTATTCCACTGAGCCATCTCCCCGGCCCTAAATGGTCAGATTTTTTTTTTTTCTTTTTCTTTTTCTTCTTCTTCTTTTTTTTTTTTTTTTTTTTTTTTTTTTTTTTTTTTTTTTTTTTTTTTTTTTTTTTTGTGGAACTAGGGATAGAACTCATGCCCTTGTGCTTGCCAGGCAAATGCTTATTCTACTGAGCTATCTCCCCGGCATGCCTGGCCCTTTCTAATTCTTCTTATAGTCACCTCCTAAATCCTAGTATTTATCAGATACATCAGTTGGAATAAAGTATAGCAGAAAAAAAAAAAAAAAAACAATAGAGCAATGTTTACTTGAGAATGAAAGTAGATTAACACTCATATAAATGTCCAGATACTTGCAGGAAGTCTTCACAGTCTATTGCGGGAAGTCTTTACAGTCACAGACTTCCGGTTGGGGAGATAGCTCAGTAGAATAAGCACCTGCCTGGCAAGCGCAGGGTCCTAAATTCAATTCCTGGTACTGCAAAACAAAAACAAACAATCCACAGGTTTCTTTCAGTTAAGTGCCATATACTTTCTCAGAAATGGTCCTCATCTTTGTGATTCAAGGCAGCCTATAAGTTCCAGAGGGAAAGACAGAGGAAAGGTGAAGGGAAAAGTAAATATAGAGCATGGGAATTTTCAGGAAGCTGACACCTGACATTTTTTTAGCTAGACATGGTCACACCTGGATGCAAGGGAGTTTGGGAAACGTAATCTTTCATCTGGAATGCCATGTGGTCAGCGATAAAAGTCTATCACTATGGAAGAAGTGAAGCAAGGTTATGGGGAGCAGGGCTCCACCCTAGGCTCACTGGTTCTTACTCAGAGTGTTCGACATTCAAGGTTTCATTTTTCACCTACCTGTTAATGACTTATGACTACTACGCTTGAGCCTGGATGGCCCTTTAAACCTCAGATTCATTTATCCCCCTGCTTACTGCACACCAAGATAGTCTCAGAGACCTTGACCTTAGCATGCATCAAACTGAACTCCCACCAAACTTAGGTCCTTCGGTTTAAAACAGTTGATCAACCTTAAGCCAAGGTAGTAGGCCATTTCAACATTTTCTGTGGGAAGGAATTATGATATAGTTATACTAAAGAGTATAGTTATACTGTTAGATTTGGCCAGACCTGGGTTCGAACCTGGTTCTGCTTCTCCTTGACTATGAGAATTTAGGTGAATTTTTACATTAGTTTTTATATCTTCTATCCAGACATCCCTGCGAAGCTTTGTGCACTTGTAGGTGGGGCTTTTGGCAGGTGGCTGGGTCAGGGGTATGTGATAACTGGGATAATCTATTGATTGGCTTAGCATAGTTCTGGATGAGGATAATGGAAAGACCTATCTTGGGTGTGGGAAACATAATCCAGTAAGTAGCCTAGGTGGAACAAAAAGGAAAAGGAAAGCTCATTGTTTTTTTTCTGCTTGCTCTGCCATGGAGTGTTTCTCCCCTGTGATACGCCTTTGCCAAGCTGCCTTGCCTTGGAGTCAGCCAATTATGAGCTGAAACCTTTATAAACTGGGAACCAAAACAAACCTTTCCTCCTATAACTTGTAGATATCAGGTATTCTGTCCCATGAATGAGAAAAGTAACTAAGACATAGTTTTCTAGGCCTGCCATCACAGAGTTCCACAAAATAATGGTTTAAGCAGAAATTTCTTGTCTTATATTCCTAAAGGCTAGATGTCCAACCTCAAGATGTCAGCAGCACTTCTGAAAGTTATGAAGAAGGATCTATTCCATGTCACTTTCCCAGCTTCTGGAGGTTGGCTGGTGACCACTAGCATTCCCTCGTTTATCGATACACCACCTTAGTCTTTGCCATCATCTCCAAACATTTGTTTCTTTGAGGATCACCAGTCACATTGGTTTAAGCCCATCCTAATGACATCATTTAACTTGTTTATCTTTGTAAAGCCTCTGTCTTCATTTTGAGGTACTGAGGGGTTAGGACTTTAACATGAATTAAATTATGGGACATAATTTAACCCATAAGCTATCTTTAAAGGATAATAAGATGATACAGAATAAGGATACTGATAATAAGGCCCACACAGCAGAGTTATTGGGATGTTTAATATATTATAAGTGAATTTTTCAGGCACAAGATTAATATTCAATAAATGCCAGTTTCCTTCCAGGAGCCTCAAAAATTGCAGTGAAGTCTTCCTAATAGGAGATATGTTTCAAAAATATTACAAAAATAAAAAAGGAGTCAGGTATGGTAGTACATGCCTGAGATCCCAGGTACTTGGAAGACTCTTGAAGGAGGCTCACAAATTCAAGACTAATCAGGGTAATTTAACAAGATCTTGCGTCAAACACACACACACACACACACACACACACACACACACACACACACACATAATAAATAAAGAAAATAAAGAAAAAGCAACCAAAACTGCTGGTGATGTAGCACAGCGGTAGAATGCTTGCCTAGATTGCACAAGGGCCTTGTGTTCAATGCCTAACACTGAAAGAACCACCAGAGGATGAAACTATAGTACATATTCTTTGTTCTCTTCGCTCCCAGCTCATGAAACCCTTTTCTATATTTGTGTATTTTTTACTTAATGACTTTTAGAGCAAGCAGAGCTTGTTACATACCCTGGAAGCTAAAAATATCAACTCCTTGGTGATCACAGATGAGTCCCTGAGTGATTTGGACACTTTCAAACCTCGTGTTCTGTCCCGTCCATCTCCAGAGACTCTGAGCTATTAACAGCCTTTATAAATTTATCTTCCGCTTAAACCACATGCAACCTAGAACACTGACCTATACAAGGCCCCAAAGACGAATTTTAGGCACCAAAGGGTGCTCTAATATGGGCATGGCCTGAATGGCCACCTGCATGCTCAGGGATGCTCTGCCTTATGCTCAGACAGCAAAACTACTGACATCTACTGACCTGGACCTGGCAATTGAAGACACGAAAGTGTGACAATGAAGATGTAGACATACCAGCCACGCTTACCAAGGTGACAAATAGGAGAGTAATGTTGGTTGGTCTGGCAGAGCTTATGAAAGAACAATCTAGAATGTGCCTTTCTCCAAGCTTGAAGAGTCCATCTCACTTGCTCAGGGTTTCCCAGTGATAATCGGGAGGAGCAGCTGCGGGTAGACAGGGTAGAATGACGAAAACACTGATCTTCCTCTCACAGGGAAAACACTGCTTTTTCTTGTGATATACATTAGAGAAATGTTATGGCAATGGGGCAGGGAGATGGCTCAGTGGAATAAACTCTTCCCTGTCAACAGCAAAGGCCTGAGTTCAATCCCCAGTCCCCAAAAGAGAAAAAGTTATAGCAGGTACAATTCTTAGCTGATAAAACATCACTTCCTTCTCTATTCCTTGAGCTTTTGTAATCGATATTGTTATTTCTTCAAATCCTTAATGACTTCACAAGGACTTGTATAAACTTTATGGGACATTTTGAAAGTGAATGTAAATGGCAGAAAGTCAGAGTCCCTGTGAGGGTAAGTAAAATCTTAGAACTTTAGGGAGGATCCATGTGGAGATACAGATTTAGAATTTCTGAGGCAGATTAGGTCTTCACAGTCATAGGCTCAGGTCCTATGCTTTATGGATATATAAATGAAAGGCCAGAAAAATTAATAACTCACAGCCCCAAGGTCCACTTAGAACCTGTGCCTTATTTCTGATTAATATCCTTCCTTGTATCGCCCTGTCTTAGAACCAGTCAACCAACCCACATAACCAACCAGTCATCAGAAAATATGCAGGAGAGTGGAAATGCTGCTTGGGCACATGAATTTTCAGATTTGAGGGAATGGCAGGCATTGGTGCATTTCAGATTCCATGAGAAGTCATCCTAAGAAAGCCCTTCTGGGCCTGATAGGTCCTCCAGAAAGGAGAGACGTGCCTCACTCCAAGCCACTTACAAATAAGACTGTAGCCTTTCCCTAGTGTAAAAGATAAGTTTTCCAGGTGCTATGCCAGGATAATATTCTTCTCCACTTCAACCTCCTTTTCCAAGGGGTAAACCACGAGCCTCCTACCAGGCACTAGTGTTCTTGCTTTGCTCCTGGCCCACCCTTCTCCTTTCTGATGACAGCCTTAGTAGTAGTGTTACTAAGTGCCTTTGGGTCTGATTCTCTCATCCGCTCCCCCTTGCCCTCGTCTTCACACTCCTTGATACTCCAGGAAACACTTGTCATCAGGTGCTTCCTGCCAACAGGGGCAGGGGGTGTGGCTGCTGGTACCCACCAGCGTCTACACTGAGGCTTCCAGGACCAGTGATGAGAGCTGTTGGATCTGTGCCAAGGGCACTCTTTTCTGCAGCAACCAGACCCCATCTGAGTCAATGCTGATGTGGTCTTGCTTTCTGGAGCTCAGACTGGAGCATCATAGACAGTAGCTTTTCTTGGCCCCCCTTTGTTTTTTTAAATTAATTTATTTGCATTTTCACTTGAAGAGTGAAAAATAGAAGCAAAAACAAAGAGAAAAAATGACATAAACAGGGTAACACAACGATACATATATTACAAATTTTCAAAACATGGATAGCTAAATAT
>PVKA01026764.1:0-31296 GCA_004027165.1 Ctenomys sociabilis
TTTTATTTTTTTTTTTTTTTTTTTTTTTTTTTTTTTTTTGTCTTTTTGAGACAGGGTCTCACTATGCAGTTCAGGCTGGCCTTAAGCTCACTTTGTAGCTCAGGCTGGTCTCGAACTCACAACAATCCTGCTGCCTCAGCCTCCCGAGTGCTGGGATTACAGGCCTGCGCCACCACGCCCAGCTCTAAACATTTAAAAACTGATGTAATCATTTTACTTTTGCAGGTGTGAGCCCATTATTTGCTAGAAATTACCAGCTTCACAACTACTTAAATTTCACAGCTATTCAACTTTTGATAAAAAATGTTAGATGCCCAAAGTAAAAGACAGATAATAGGAGAAAAGAGAAGAAAAGATACTGTGATCTAGTATGGACAGCGTATCTAGAAAGTATAGCTTGACTTAGTACAATGTCTTAAGTGCTTTCTATGTTCTTTCAACTATTAGTCTAATTTTCAGTCTGTATATATGATTTTAAAGTCTTTTAAAGATAAATAAATGAACCTGGAAAAATTTTAAAAAATGCTGGAAAAATAGAAGCAGTAGGGAAAGAAGGAGAGGGAAAAAAGAAATGAAATATGCTTTGTATATGTACCAATCTCCTACAGTGAATGTGATCATTATGTATGACATACATGTACTAATAAAGTCCAATAATAAATACATGAAAATGTTAGGGGCTTAATAAAAAGTACATAATTTTAAAGCAATTTAGGCTAGGCATGGTGGCACATGCCTATAATAGGGAGAGAAAGGAGGGCTGTCCCAAGTTTGATGCCAGTTTGGGCTACATAGGGAATTCATGGTCAGCCTAGACTACATAGCAATATCATGTTTCAAAAAACAAAACAAGTTGAAATAATTTAGAGAATATACTAATAGAAAAATGGCTATCATTAACTTTCTCTTCTGTAGGGTTAACAACTTAGGGTTGCAGACCAAAAATTAGAGAAAAATAAGGCCTACAAGGCCAGCCAACATTTTGGCCCTAGCCTTTCAAAGTCAGTGAGGACTCAGGACATAGGAGAACCTGTACTGTAACATCATGGAACTCAGTTGTGTCACAAATTTACTGATCAAGGAGATTATGGGGCCACAGGGAAAAGTGATCAATGATGTGGAATGTGCCTATGGAGAGTCACATGGAGAGAAAACTTTCTCTTAGGCTTTCACAGAGAACAAATTGGTCAAGCAATGTCCGTGACTCATCCACATGGCTGACATTGACAAAGTATCTACAAAGTGCAGGACAGGGTTTCAGGGCAAATCCTGAGGGGATCTGACTGTCCTTGTCAGATACAGAAGCTACAATTCTTGTTATATAGGTCTTGCTTTATCTTAGTCTTAACCATCTAGCAGAAAAGTATAAAAACCAGGTATAAAAAGTAAAGCCATATTAATACGCTGAGCTGTAAAGGGCTCAAGTCAACAATTTCTGACACTGCCAGCTCTACAGATAACCCATTACTATTGTGGACTACTGGTGTATATTGGATTATTTTGCTGAATTCATGTACCTACAGTATTTAAATGGCAATCAAATACCCATCTCTGACAAAACTAAACAAAAAAGGGAATACAAATGGAGGACCATTTTGCATCTGTACATACAAAATAGGATAGATATATAGCTACTTTCTCTTAATTCAATGAAAAGAAAGAGTTTTACGAATAGTGTTTTGACAGGTTATAATGTCTGCATCTTGTGCTATGAATAACCATTAAGAAGACAACAATATGTAATGTTTTATTGAAACTGTCCTACTAATCAGTTTTGAAACTGTCTCATTGCTATTTGTTTCTCAATAAACTTAATAAAAAATAAGTAAATTCCATTGTGGTTAAAAAAAAAAAAAAGAAAAATGGCATGTTTACAATTAAGCAAAAGCATGTCTATAAAATTGCCCCAGTCCCTTGGAATTAAGGTATTAATTTCCTGTTCTCTGTGTTCTGAGAATCTCTGCAAAGGAATGCTTATAGTTATCCTCAGATTTATAGGTATATTTGGGGTTTTGGGGGGGTGTTTATTAGCATTTTGAGGTAGGATCTCTCCATGTACTCAGCCTCCTAAGTGCTGGGATTAAAGGCATACAAAATGTTCTGTGCTTCAGTTTCCTCATTTGTAATTTGAATTATAATTCTTAACTTGATAGAATATTAACAGTGTTGTACTTTTTTTTTTTTTTTTTTTTTTTTTTTTTTTTTTTTTTTTTTTTTTTTTTTTTTTTTTTTTTTTTTTTGTCTTTTTGAGACAGGGTCTCTCTATGCAGTCCAGGCTGGCCTTAAGCACACTTTGTAGCTCAGGCTGGTCTCGAACTCACAGCAATCCTCCTGCCTCAGCCTCCCAAGTGCTGGGATTACAGGCGTGCGCCACCACGCCCGGTTAGTGTTGTACTTATTAACACCATGTCTAATACACGTTTTTTTTTTTTTACTTCTATGATCAAGAAAGTCTCTCTTCTAGAGTCAGTCCCTTCCCCAGAGCTCCTCACACAAAGTCAATATGGAATAATGTCATTTTCAGCATAGCCCAGGGACTGGATCCTGGGACCCTCCCTTCCAGAATGGTGCTGACCCTCTCTGGTCTTCCTCACTCCATGGAGATCCTTCTCCAGGTCTGGATAATGACATCCTGGACTTTTTAGTCCAGCCACTGCCTTGCATAACCACAGAAACTGGAAACTCTGGGCTCCACAGGGTCCTCCTAGACTGTTCAATACAACAATACCCCTATTATACGGCACACAAACCAAGGTCCCCACAATGAGTCAGCATCCACCCCAGGTATTTTGAAGAATTCTAAAAATAGTCCCTCCCTTGACTCTTTCTATTTGCTTTGCTTAATTTTTTTCTAAAACATTTTCCTGACTGACATCACATGTTTATTCTCTTGTTTATCATCTGTGTCCCTTCTAAATGTGAGTCTCAGAACGGCAGGGACACCGTCCTACTCATGCACACAGTCCCCACAGCTTGTTCAATCTGGGCCACGTCGCTCAGTTCAAGTTTGCTGTATGGTACTGCAGGTAAAAATTATGGTTATGGAAAGTGAAGGAGAAGGTAGCAGAACTGTTTTATGAAAATTCACTGATGCTGTTGCTATTGTAATAATATAAAACTTTACACTCTAAGGAGGGAAGATCTTTATTTAATTCTTATGTCGAGAGAGAGACTTCAGTAACCACATATTGGCAAATCAGCGTATACTCCTATTTGCAAAGCCAACAGCTGTTGGTTCTGAAATCACTGAAGAAATGTACTCTGCTAGCAGTTAGCTTCCTGTGGCATGTTAAATGTATCTGCACTAGCTGTGGTCACTTAGAATGTTTGTATTGATAGAAATGTGGACAAATAAACTACTTGAAGAGCTGAAAATAATTTGCTACAAGGATAACTGAGTGGACGCTGAGTGTGTGCCTTTCCTTAGAGGCTCAGACACAGCAATTCATTCATATGGTTGTTTATCCAACAAACACTTGACAGGCTCTTAAGCAGTTCACTGATGAGTGGACACTAAACCCCCAGGTATGTGGAAGGCTATGGATCTACTATATGCCAGACTCTGAGAAGGAAAGTTTTACATGGATCTTCTGTACCTTAACCCAGCTCCTGAAATTACAAGGAATTATTCCTCACTTAAGAAAAGGGAATCTAGGAGTTATCAGAAGGATCAGGAGAGCTGCACACTAAATCTGAAAGGAAACAGTCAGTAGTGAGATAACTCCATGGGATGATGCAGATTGCTCTACAGACTTTTGTATGTGAGTGTGCAGGACGTGGAGACAAGATCTCGTTTTGTGTGTAATTTAGCCTGGTCTTGAACTAACGGTGATCCTCCTGCCTCAGCCTCCTGAGTGCTGGGATTACAGACATTTCTGTAACCACCATTCCCGGCTGGATCTCCAGATTTTTAAGCCTGCACAGTCTTTGAGAGTATCCCTTTTCTCCCTACATGTGTGTGTGTCTCTTTTACTAGGTTACTGGGTCTCTTGTTAAGTTTAAATTCGACAGTCAGAAAATCTGATTGTGGGGGCCAGCCAAATAGCTCAGAGGATTTTTTTTTTCAGAACTGAGGATTGAACTCAAGCCCTTGTGCTTGCCACAGAAGTGCTTATTCCACTGAGCCATTTCCCTGGTCCCATCTCAGAGGATTAAAGGGCCTGCAAGCAGGCATAGGGATTGAGGGTTCTGTCCCTGGGCCTGCTGTGCTGGCCCCACCCCCAAGGGCATGCTGAGATGGCAATTGAGACTGGACGTGGTGGAGTGTGCCTGTAATCCCAGTTCTTGGCAGGCTATAAACAGGCAGATCATTATGAGTCCCATCTACTAGTGAGACCCTGAATATCCTGTAGACCCTTCCCGAAAATACAAAAAGAAAGAAAAGAAAATCTGATTGACTTGGCCATTGCTCATTCTTATCCCAAGTGAGGACTTGTAGGCTAAACCACTTCCTGAGTACCTAATTAGCCTTAGAAGGAATCTCTTCTAGTTTCCAATATGCCTTGTATAAGAGATATGTTTAGTTAGAGGGACGTGTTATGCATCATTTTGGCCCTGGCCTGGCCTCAGCCCTGTATCATCTCCATTTTACAGAGGAGAAAACAGTCTCAGGAAAGAATGACAGTAAGATAAAGTAAAGCCTTTCCTGCAAACCTGAGATAAATACATGTTGTTAGCCATTAGCCACTGAGGTTTGGGGCTGGGTATAAGGCAGCAAAAGTTAGTTAGTACAGGATTAAAATATTTCTTTTTAACTTCCTATGCTATCCCACTGAGCTTTTAGTCCTGATTCTTACCCCGACACATACAAAATATTTTTAATTATCCTGACCTTCTCAAAGGAGAAAGACAGAAGGTGCTAGAGATGGGGTTGGAAAGCCCCCCAACATGCCAAGCTCACAATTGCCCTCTAGCTCACTCTGAGCAGAAGTTGGAGAAAGTCACAGCGGATATCAATGCTCATCATTCAAAGTGTTCTGTACCTTCGTAATCCCAGGTACTTGGGAGGTTGAGGCAGCAAAACTGCAAGTTTCAGGCCAGGCTGTATTCAGTGAAATCCTGTCTCAGAATAAAACAGGGACTGGGAATATAGTTCAGTGGTAGAATCTCCCTGGGCACAATCCTATACAGAGAGAGAGGGAGAGGGAGAAGGAGGGGGGAGGGAGATGGAGAGATGGAGAGACAGAAAGAGAAGCAGACAGAGAACTATATAGGAAGGAAGGAAGGAAGGAAGGAAGGAAGGAAGGAAGGAAGGAAGGAAGGAAGGAAGGAAGGAAAAGAAGAGAAGAAAACAGGAGGAAAAGCAGAAGTGGGATACGTAGTTTCTCAAAGGGAATTTGACTATGTTATTGCATTTTATAATCAAAAAGTCCTGGAGGCAACCAGGAAGGGCACTCTTGCAACCATCTTACAAAGAAGTGCAGTGATAAGGTCTCATTAAACTGCCTGGAACTTGCAGTTCTCCTGCCTCAGCCTCCATGTAGCTGATGTTACATATGTGAGCCACCAAGCCTGGCTAGAGAACCTTTGACAGAGTCCATCACGTGTGCACCTTTTAAGTGTGCCTGGGGCTGCAGCACGGTGAGAACCAGGGGATACTGAACCCCTTGTTTACCAGAGCTTCCTTTTCTTCCGGGCTCTCCTGCTCCCTTGAGGTGCCTTCCCTGGTCTGACATCTGGTCCAGGTGGACTGAGTGCAGCTGCATTCTAGATGCCACAGAAACCAGATCCATCGAGAGCTGTGGTCCAGCAGAAAGGTGATAGGGAGACTCATCTCTGGGTTATGCCTCTCTGTTTCTCTTCCAATAAATGAGAACCACGGTGTGATGACCCCAGGCGGTTGCAAACATGATTTTTCCTTTGCCTACCACATCCTCATCCTTTTTCTTTTCTACTCCTTTTTTCAGGGCTCCACTGAAATGCTACTTCCTCAGGGCCATCTCCCCAGCAGGCCAAACTGCACTCTTGCCCTGATTCCTTCACAGCATTCACTCTAATATGCATGTACACAGTGACTGCTTTGTTTTCTGGCTTATTGTAACTTCCTCTGCTGGACCACAAGCTCCCCGAGGGGAACGAACATTTTGTTGTGCCATCATTCGGTACTAGAGCTATGTTGAAAGCTCTCAGCAGATGTTTGTGAGCAAAATGATGAGCCAGTGACTCTGCTTCCCCTCGTTCCCCTCCCAAATGATTCTTCCCTGCGCTCCTCTGCCAGTGTGGTAAGCTGCTAGTGAACCGGAAGCTGGGCTTTCTTGGGTACGCGTGGGTTGGTGGCCTCAGCCACATTTACCTTTGCTTCCCTGGGTTTGCTACACTGGCCTCCTTGTTATTGTGTAAATATGCCAATCCCATTCCTGATTCACTGTGCACAGGTGTTCTAGAATATTCTACTCAGATATTCAGTGGCTCTATGCTTCACTTCAATCCCGTTGTTGCTCAAATATGACCCTTCAGAGGTCTTTGCTGAATGCTAGATGCCATTTCTGAAGTAATTCCTCTTCCTTTCTTTTTTTTTTCATTTCGATTTCATGACACAGGGTCTTGCTATGTAGTTCAGGCTGGCCTTGAACTCCCGATATAGCTGAGGCTGGCCTCAAATTTGCAGTGATCCTCCTGCCTCAGCCTCATGACCACTGAGATTACCATTATGCACCACAGCACACCTGGCACATTGTGGGGCTTTGTACTCCTGGGCCCTAGGGCTTTTATTTTGAAACAAGTTCTTAAATCAGGTGTGTTGGCTCCTGTCTGTAATCCAGCACTTGTAAGGCTCAGATAGGAGAAGGACTGTGAGTTTAAGGCCAACCTGGGCTACAAAGTGAGTTCAAAGCCAGCCTGAACTGCACAGTGAAACCCTGCCTCAAAAAGACACGCAAAGGAAGGAAAGAAAGAAGGAAGGAAGGAAGGAAGGAAGGAAGGAAGGAAGGAAGGAAGGAAGGAAGGAAGGAAAGAAGGGTTTTGCTAAATTACCCTGTCTCTGCCTCCAAGTAGCTGGATTACAGGTATGCAATACCACCCTAGCTCGTTACTTGAGGCTAAAGTCACATCGCCTATTGGCTTGTGTATTTCTGCTTCCTCGACATGGTCAGTCTTTTTTCTCTTTATTCACGTCCTCATTTATAAGCATTCCACCTGGAGCAGGTCCAGGCACAAAGCAAATGTGAATGAATATGTAGTAAAAGAGCGAAAGTATGTTGAAAGGGAAGGTGAAGAAAATTACTTCTTAAAATAAACGGAGTCTTTTGAGGTCAGAGTAAAGAATAATTTATTGGGCACAGGAGTTTAGCAAATAATTCAATCAGGGATCAATCTGAGGCCACGCACAGGGATGTATGCCTCTAACCCCAGCTTCTCAGGAGGTAGGAGAATCGAAAGTCTGAGAGCTACTTAGGAAGATTCTGCCTTAACTCCTTCCAGGGATCTCCCCAGAAAACATCATACCACAGTGATATGCATGTATCCTTGTTTGTAGCAGCCCAATTTGTAATAGCTAGCTTTCGAAAACACCCAAATGCACATCAACAGAGGAATGGATAAAAAAGATGTGGTCTTTTTATATAATGGTGTACTATTCATAAAAAAGGGTAAATTGAGATTTGTAAAGGTAAATAGGTGAAATGAGAGATGATAAGATACTCCTGAGTGAAATAAATAAGACTCACATGTGCAACCACTGTATTGTCCTCTAGGGTGAGAAGCTGAAAGAGTAAACAAGGCTTAAAACGTACACAGAGGGGCCAGAGAGATGGCTCAGTAGAATAAGTGCTTGTCTGGCAAGTTCAAGGGCCTGAGTTCAATCCTTGGTTCTGCCAAAAAAATGAAATAAAATGTACACAGATATTGTGAAATGGGAAGAAACTTTTAATAGGAAAGAGAAAATGTGATGCAGAAAAGAAGGAAAGGAAAAGCAAAGGCAAAAATATGTATACATATTAATTTCTCTAAGTTTATTATAAAGAAAGATTTGTGCTGTTTGGACAATTATATGCCTTATATCTTGTACTTTGAGCAACTTGTTAAAGATAACAATACACAATGTATTAGCCATTGTTACTCTCCTATTATCTTATTTTGAATTTTTATTTTATCTTTTTAAAAAAGTGTCTAAAAGTTCTTTGTTAAAATAAGCTCAATAGTGGTTGTAACCCCAGCACTGAAAAAGCAAAAAGTGGGCCAGGGAAATGGCTCAGTGGAATAAGCACTTCCCTGACAAGCGCATGGGCCTGAGTCCAATCCCAGGTTCCAAAAAAAAAGAAAGAAAGAAAGAAAGAAAAGAAAAAGAAAAAGAAAAAAGCTAAGGAAATTTAAAGAATGAGGACATTTCACTTTTCTTCTTTTTCTCTAGGGTGGTTTAGACCAACACCTGGGAAAGAGACTTATTTTTTATACTTATTTTGTATTTTATAACAGGGTCTACTGGGTCTCACTGCACAGATTGGACTCATGGTGATCCTTCTGTTTCCAGCCTCCCAAGTGCTGCGATTACAGACACACGCCACCACACCGAGTCTCAATAGCCACAGGTCCTGGGGGTGGGGCCAGCACGGCATGCTGGGGATGGAACCCCAGTCCTTGTATCTCCCTAAACATGCACTTTAGTCTGCTGAGCTATCTGGCCGGCCCTAGACTGCCATCATTTGCCTTAAGCAGAAGTTTGGCAGAATATCAGTGGTGTCAGACACAGAACACAGAAAACCAGTCCCTTGGTCAGTCTCCTGATGCTAAGAATGGGGTGCTTGGGGCCAGAAGACATAGGCCCTGGGGAGGGGCGCAGGGCTGGGACTTACACTCTGGCCTTGTACACCTGAGGCAAGCACTGTGCCTCTGAGCTAATCCCAAACCCTTGGTTTTTGTTTTGTTTTTCCTGTCCTGAAGATTGAATCCAGGGCTTCACAATGTGCTACATTCCCAGCCCTTTTAAAAGTTTGAAACAGGGTCTCACCAAGTTGCTAAATCGCGCAGGCTGAACTGGGCCTTTCCATCTTCCTGCCTCAGCCTCCCAGACTGCTGGGAGTACAGATGCACCTCACCACATCTGGCTCTTGTTTTTCTTAATTTTTATTATTCCTGCTGACAAGAGCCACCACGCCCCAGCTGGTTACTGGGGTGAGTCACTTCTTCCTTACAGCCTCAGTTACCTTATCTATAAAACGGTGAATATGTTTCTGCCTTGCTCCCTGGGGCTGCTGGGAAAACAAGGTGAGGTCATGTAGGTGAAAGCTGGATGTGAACTGTAAAGTCCACTGCATTTTATTGCAAGTGGGCTGGGTTGGAGTTCAGCTCTACCTGCTCACTTGTAGTGTGCACTCAGGTAAACAGTGTCCCTTCCTCATCTAAGTATAATTATTAACAGTATCCACAACTCACAGGCTTGTTTTAAAAATTAAATAAGGTTTAAACAAGATAACATGAGCATCTAGCATACAGTAGGTGCTCAGCAACTTTTCTTCCTCAAATACTGGTACACACACAGCTCTCCCAGCAGTCTGCACGGCAAAGCAATCTCAGTCTAGAGAAAAAAACTGGTGGCCAATTAAGCTCTTTTTTCTCTAGTTTCCATTCTGAGAGAGGAACTCACTGGCCAGAGTCCAGCAAGGTCATTGATGTGGAGAACAGAAAGCCAAATGCTAGCCTCCCACAGGGAGTTTCCAAAAAGTGTGAACACAGAGTTGTGTAATCTGTCCCTGATCCATGTATCTGTTGAAATGTTCCAGCAAAATAGTCCCAGAAAGGAAACATGTAATTAGGGCAGTAAAGCAGCTTAAGAAAAGAAGAAGGAAGGGAGAGAGGCAGCTGGGGACTCTTGGAAGTGTGTGTGTGTGTGTGATTAGGAAGAGAAGCACCATGTCACTAAGCTCCTACTATGTGCCATACAACATACTCTGATATCTAATTGATCCTTGCCATAACTGGGGATTGTGACTCACACCTGTCATCCAGTTACTTTGGAGGCACAAGCAGGAGGATCTCAAGTTCAAGGCCAGCCTGGGAAGTTAGTGAGGTTCTGTCTCAAAATTCAAGGGAGGGGGAAAGGTGTGGTGGCCCATGCCTGTAATCTCAGCACTCAGGGGGCTGAGGCAGAAGGATTAGCAAAAGTCAAAGCCCAGCTTGGAGTTCATAGTGAGTTCAAGGCTAGCCTGTACTACACAGCAAAACCTTGTCTCAAGAAAACAGAGAGACAGAGAGAGAGAGAGACAGACAGACAGACAGAGAGAGAGAGAGAGAGAGAGAGAGATAATCCACAATATATAAATGAATAAAAAACAAATGAGGTTTGGAGATGCAGCCTGCACTAGAGTTGCTTGCCTACCATGTGCAAGACCCTTCATTCAATTCCCAATAGCCCTCCACCACACACACACACACACAAATTCTTGCTATAAATTTGGACTCAGGTGCTAAATTTGTGCTCCCACATTTCAACAATGAAAGAAACAAGAACAATAATTAATACTGCAATGATTTACATAGCTCAGACTGCTTATCAGTAGTCTTACAACTGTAAAGATAGTCCATGACACAGGGGCTCTGCTAATTTCCACTTTATAAGAGAGAAAACCAACTGGGACTGAGAGAAATCTACTATCTTCCCCAAGTCATCCACTCAGCAAGACAATAGTAGAGGCAGGATTTGACTCTAAGCAGGGCTCTGAAGAACACGGAGCTATGTGAGAACACTTATAAGGACCCCTTCTAGAGGTGGATCAGAAAGTGATCCCAGGAGAAGCCATCCGATGCGGGAGTGATGCAAGGGGCCAATTGATCTCAGGCACTCCCTCCCCTCTCCCAGAAGGACAATTTGTCCCAGTTAGCAGATGTTCGTCACTCTCCCTGTGACCTAAAGTTTAAAATTTCATTCATGAGTTTACGGACTTGGCAGAGTGGGCAAAGCCCTTGGAGACCAGCTGTTCTAATCTAACCCCCTCATGTTTCAGATAGAAAAAAAAATCTCTGAAGCCCAATGAGAGCTCTAGACACACCAAGGTCACAGAGCGAAGTTTTGTGTTAGATGGAAGAACTGTTTCAGAGTTACTATAGGTCATAGATCATCTTGTTCTGCAGTTACCAAATGTGGCTGCACAATTGATTCCCTTGGGGATCTCTTTAAATATGCAGATTGTCTTGGGTTGGGGGTGTAGCTCAGTAGCAGAGCAGTTGCTAAGTATGTGAGAGGCACTGCAAACATCTATCTATCTAGATAGGTGTACATATATAGCTATAGATATGTGCACACACAAACAGATATCTACACTCTGCTTTTGGAGATTTAGATTTCAGTTTGCAAAAAGGCCTGGGAATCTGAATAACAATAGATTCAGGGGGTGATTTGGATGGCACAGGCCATGGGCTGCATTTGCACGTTGGAATCCCTACTTGTATGTTCCAGTTTAGGATACAAGGACCCACCAACCGACCTGCCCAAAGTCACATAGGAAATCAGTAAAACTCTAGCTTAAGTTTTATGGTCTAAACAAGGCTTCCTGCGGTTAAACTTCTCACAGCCAAGGGAGCTCACTGACGGAGCTGCTGTGGTTTCCCTCAGTTCTTGATTTCCTTCTTGTCCTCAGATTAAGAAACAGGATGATACCTATTTCCCCCACTTCCTGGGCCCTGCTAAATGGGAATCGAGAAACTGAACTCCCAAAGGGAAAGGGAAATAAGATCTTGCATCCTCCTGGGTTCTGTGGATTTCCCCAAGACAAGCTCTAAGCTCCAGGAATGAGGTCAGACTGGCTTTTCAGCTAGTCCTACAGCAGCTGGATGGGGGCTACATTTATTTTCTATTTCAAAAGGATAGATTTGGAGGCCTTCCCTGTGTAGGAAGGAAAGGTAAAGAGCCGGGAACAGCCACACATTCCTGTACCTGAAAGGCAGCTATGAATAACTTATACCTGCTTTTCCTGAACCTGTCCTTCTAAATCTCTCATCTCTCCTCACTCCTAACCCTTCATCCCAGGGCTACTTAAGTAGGAGGTTTTACTTCTGCTTCTTTTCTCACTACTACTCCATCAACCTGACTACTTTATTGTCTCTCTCCTTCCTTCCTTTTTTTTGGGTAATGGGATTTGATGTTTGGAGGCAAATGTCCTTGGCTTGAATCCCAGTTCAGCTTCCTAAAACCTTTCTGACTTAATTTAATTTCAGTTTCTTCACCTAACGGGACAACCCCTACCTTCTTAGATTGTGGTTATTTAACAGGATCACATAGGCACCTAATAAGCAGAAGATACTGTCTTACAAACGCTAGGTCATATGTATAATCAATGGACCAGATGCATTTAAATACATAGTAAACTGAATTGAAGTGCCTGAAAGAATGGGGAGGGGTGGGGGTAGAGACTGGTTTAACAGGAAAGCATATAAGAAATCTTTGGGCCTTAACTCCCAAGTTGGGAGTCCAGGTAAATTGTTTCCAGTGTTTCCAAATGATAATGGAAACCATGTACTTGCTCTTGATAAAGGGTCAAGTATCTTTTGTCTGGAATTGTGTCAACTCAAGAAGATAACATGGCTATCACATGCTGTTCAGAAATTCTGCTCGGCAGTTTATGGGTCTTTGATATATTATTTAAATGGGAAAATAATTAGTGAGAGGTAGATTAAGTGTTGAATAATGTCAGTCTTGTTTAAATCCTCATTTCACTATCAGGAGAACTGAGGTTTAAAGAAGGAAGTGGCTTGCTGATCACACAAGTAGGAAGCGGTATAGCGGACTCTAAAACCCAGGTCTGTCCCCCTGCCCCCAACCCCGCTCAAATCAAATGCTTCCGGAGAGGAGGGACCCGGCATCAATGAAGCTGAGGAGTGTGGGCCTCCTGGAACAGTAATAAAATGTCATCAATTTGCTGTCATCCTTTTTCTTATTCTTGACTCACTCGGCAAATATTTACTGACCGTCCACGACTGGGACTTAGAGAAGGTGGAGATAACATAATCATGGTGTCAGGTTTGATTTTAGAACCTGTGCTTTTTTCACTGGATACTCACTTTTTAAAGTTCAGGTCTTGCTTTGTGGTTCAGATTGACCTTGAGCTCACACTGTAGCAGCAGACTGGCCTCAAACTCACAGGGATCCTTCTGCCTCAGCCTCTGGAGTGCTGAGATTACAGGTGTGTGCCACCACCCCCACCAGGATACAGATTTTATGAAACACCTACTGCTCTTGCATCTAATATGGTGACGTTGTGTCTGGGGGTAGGGACTGTCCCAAGTGTTCTCACCTTCCCAGCACCCAGCCGTCTCGTTGTAGTGTTTGGAAACCCCTGGATTCTAACCCTGACTGTCCACTAACTCTGCCTCTGGGTCAGTATGTGGTTTCCCTTCGTGGCCACATAAATTAATCATCTGTATAACATGGACAGTGGCAAAATAATATGTAGAAAAGGTTTTTGAAACCCTCACTAGGAGAAAGAAAAACCATAGCTAATCTAAGTTTAAAATCGTCATTATTTATCATTGCGTTAATACTCAAACCTAACGCCCTTGCCAGCGAGACACAGTACACAGCCTGCACGACCTCTCCAGTCTCTGCCTGGCCCCCATTCCCATTTCCCTCTAGAGGGCACGCAAGCGCTGCGGATTTTCTACCTCGTTTCTGTGCGCCTTCGCCCTTCATTCTGCGCATGTGCATACTCACTTTCCGGCGGCCGAAGCAATACCCACTGCGCCTGCGCATTATCAGCCCTGCCCTACGCCGCCATCCCCGGAAACGCTTCCCTCCCACGTAGGTGCCTCGGCCCCTCGGGTCGTCAGACTTTTGCCTCTCTAGGCTGGTCGAGCCTCTCCTCCATGGTCTGACCTGTTAACAGTGTTTTGGAAGATAGCCGGTGAGGCCGGGCCGGGTTCGGACGCTGCATCCTCGAGTCAGACGCTGGTGAGTGAACCCCAGAGGAGCTGTGTACGGCGGAGGCCGAGCGGCTCTATTGGACCAGATTTCCCCTCATACTGGGAATGGGTTTGTCCGCTCCATCCTCCCCCCCCGGTCCCGGAATGGGCTCGCCCCTCAGCCCCAATCCCTCCCCCCGGGCGGGGTTACGTTGTCAAGGCGACGGCCCGCGGGCTTTAGCCCAGCTGGTACGCTGTCCCCGCAGGTGGCCGGACGGGCCCGGGCCCATGGCCCTGCAGTGCTGAGGCGCAGGCGGTGGCCCAGCCCCGTGGGCCGGCATGGCAGGCCAGTTCCGTAGCTACGTGTGGGACCCGTTGCTGATCCTGTCGCAGATCGTCCTCATGCAGACCGTCTATTATGGCTCGCTGGGTCTGTGGCTGGCGCTGGTGGATGCTCTGGTGCGAAGCAGCCCCTCGCTGGACCAGATTTTCGACGCCGAGGTAGGGACACCGGGCTGGTCAAAGTGGATCCACTGTTTAGGCTGTTACCTGACGGTTCTGTGCTCGGAATGAGCTGGGCCATGCTTTCGGTGTATGGGCCTGATGGGTAAAGATTTCATTATTAAACACTAGTAGCAAGCACATGAGTGCAAAGGGAAGGGTCTATATGTTACTTTAAGCTAGCTTGCATTCCAGTTCACTCTTTCTTATACGTCTATTTTCTGCTAATTTGGGAAAGCTACTTCATTTCTTTGAGCCCAGATACTCAGGGTCCATACTGGGAATAGGTATGGCCAAAATGACATTCATGGGGATGCAGTGGAAACTGTTGGGCTTTGGGATGAGACAGGCAGGGCTCCACTTAAGTTCCTTCCATTCTTCTCGCTGTGTGATGTGGGGCAAGTGTTGTTACTTCTGTTGCTTTTTTTCTGTATACAAAATCATAAGACCGGTTATAGAGAAGTGGTGCAGAAAGTCTGTGTTTAGGGTTCCAAACCGGGCTTTAACACCCTACTGTAATTATCAGAACTTGAGCAAGTTATTTCACCTTTCTGAGCCTTTTCCCTCTTTTGGAAAGTGAATACAATTCTCTTTCTCTGTCACCCTCTGTAAAATGTTAGGAATGAAAAAGTACTGTGTAAAGTACAAGCTTAAGAAGTTGTTATACGTGAGAGGCAGCTGTGAAAAATGTTAATGAATAGTTTGTGGAGCCAGGATACCTGGGATGGTGTCCTTGTTCCTGATGCTTATTCCTTGCATGGCCCTTGAACAAGTGGTTATTCAAAAAGAGGTGCTAGTAGTAAGAGTAAAGGCTATAATTGATTTTTGTAAGGCAATAAGAGATTATGGATGTCAAAGGCTTTTCTCTGTAAATTGGAAGTGTGGTATAGATGATTGGTACTCAGTAATATCATCAAGGGTAGTGAAGGTTGCATATGTCCCAGTGCTTAATAGTAACCTCATAGGAGCCTCTTTCCTCCTAGGAAGGGCATGTGGAAATTCTAGACTATGTTGGAAAAACCATCTAATGTACGCAACCTGATATCTAGGCTAGAATTCAACAGAACTTTTTTGAAGAGGGATGGTAAAGATTTTAGGTCACAGTTACCTCTACCATTGTAATGCAAAAACAGCCATAGACAAGAAATAAGTGACTAGTTGTGGGGTATGTTCAATAAAACTTTGTTTACAAAAGCCCGTGTCTGGTCATTGGGGCCGTAGCTTGGTGAATAGCCTTCTAGACCTTACTCTTGCTATTTCCTTACTGTATCATTTGGGCAACAACTTGAGGTTTTATGTCATCCTCAAAATGAGAATACTACCCTTTCACCTACCATGAGGATTAGATGAAATACTACAATGGGTATTCATCAAAGTTCCTTGGAGAGAAAGTGAGACAGACAGACATAGGCAGCCATGCACATGAAGGCCTTTTGTCTTCTGTGTTCTGTGGAGGGCTGGGATCCTGAAGCCTGGAATCCTTGCTCTACCAGGTGACATTTCCAGCATATTTCCATCTGTGATTCCCCCTCAGATCCTGGGCTTTTCCACTCCTCCAGGCCGGCTCTCCATGATGTCCTTCATCCTCAATGCCCTTACCTGGTAAGTACCACTGGTTTTACTATCCAACTTTTGGGGTCTTAGAACTGGGACTTTTTAAATTTGGATATGACCTAGCTGGTGCCTGTACCTATTTCTGAGGAGTGGTAGATACAGTGGGTGGCAGAGGAGGCAGGCTCTATCATGGGACTACTTCCACTGCTGTTTTGACTTAGCTGCAAAGCTCTTCTGTCACTGTATGTGTGCTGCCTGCATAAAAGCCTCCATCTCAGATCACTTCCCTGACATGGCATGATGTGAGGAAAAGATTAGGCTGGAAGTCAGGAAATCCTACTTCTAATCTTGATCCCTCTGAATCACTTCCTTCCTCTCTGGGCTCCTTATCTATACACCAAGTGTTGGACTAGGCAATGTCTAAGGCTACTCATAATCATGGCCTCTTTTGAGAAGCTCTTCAGCATCATGATCAAAATCTCAAGCTGAAAAAGACTATGGGCTTTGAATGTCAATTTTACCATTATTCTGTTGACTTTGGGCAAGTTAATCTATCTAAGCCCCATCAGTAAAGTGGGGCAGCCAGTAAGGTCACCTGCATCATGGTTGTAAGGATTAAATATCAATTCACAGGAAGTACCTAGGACAATGCCTTGCAAGTTATTACTGTTCTTCTTTATTTTGGTTGAACCGGGTATCAAACTCGGGCCCTTGAGCTTACCAGGGAAGCACTTATTCCACTGAGCCATCTCCCCAGCCCCTTTTATTACTATACTTGATCTCAAATTGAAGATTGAAAATTGGTGGGCTAATTTTGACCTAAATTTGTGTCTCAGGTATGTTCTGTTTGCCTTATACAGATGTTCATGCATGAGTTTTGATTTTGGGCTTTTTGTTTTTGTTTTTTGAGACAGGGTCTCACTATGTAGCCCAGGCTTGCCTTGAACTCATGGCAATCCTCTTGCCTCAGCGTCCCCCGTGCTAGAGTTATAGGCCTGTGCCACCATGCCTGAACTCATGCATAGTTTTTTAAAATATATGTAACACTTCAAAAACTTGCATGTCATTCTTGTACAAGGGCCATGCTAATCATCTCCATGTTGCTCCAATTTTTTTTTAGTATATGTACTCTTGAATTAAGCACATATTAGCATTTTTTCAGCTAGTTGAAAGTCAGTATATTTTATAAAAGTTCAAAGTTCTGGCTTCTCTTAAACATTGGGAAGAAAGATGGATTTTAGGCTAACCTTGTATAATAGTAAGATTTGCCTAGATGCTAGTACTTGTTGCCATTTTAACTAGAACCTGTGTACCTTCAGGGTGCCCCCAATCCCTAGTATTCCCTTGAGTCACACTTGATAGTTATCATGAAGCTTATACTTTTGTTTTCTTTTGCTCAGACTGTTTCACTTTTTTTTTTTTTTTTTTTTTTTTTTTTTTTGTGGAACCAGGGATTAAACTTAGGCCCTTGCACTTACCAGGCAATGATTCATTCTTAACATTGCCTGCCAGGTTCCTCTGTTGTCTGATACTATAATCCTGGCTTCATACTTATCTTGCTCACTTCTGACTATTCTGTTCTCATCCTAATTGTCTCTACCACCCAAATAACCTAATCTTAAGGTCAGGACAATCGAGTGACAACTCGCTGCTATCCTTTCCCTACAGTGCCCTGGGCTTGCTGTACTTCATCCGGCGTGGGAAGCAGTGTCTGGATTTCACTGTTACTGTCCATTTCTTTCATCTCCTGGGCTGCTGGTTCTACAGCTCCCGTTTTCCCTCGGCGTTGACCTGGTGGCTGGTCCAAGCCGTGTGCATTGCACTCATGGCTGTCATCGGGGAGTACCTGTGTATGCGGACGGAGCTCAAAGAGATCCCCCTCAACTCAGCCCCTAAGTCCAATGTGTAGAATTGGGCCCTTCGGACACTCTGCTGGCACTTGGGACCCCCAGTACCTTGGGCTGCTCAGATCCTCCAGATGAGGTCCAGCCCAAGGCTGAGAGGGACCCTGGAGACATGGAATCTCTGTTAATGGAGAGAGAGCAGGATCCCATCAAGTAGGCAGGTAGCAGTGAGGATCACAGCTGCAAGAATGATCTTTGTTTCTGAAACCTTAATATTAGAAGATCAGGAAAGGGACTTCTTGAGGGTAATAACAGAGTTGGGATGATGTCACTCTAGAGCCATCATTTCTGTCACCAGCTGATTGTTTTTTAAAAAAGAAAGAAAAAAAATGAATCAAGGATATCTAATTGGGTAAAGAATCAAGGATGTCTGATTGGAGCAAACCAGTCATCTAGTCGTCTGTTTTACTCCCCTGGAACAGCTGTTACCTTTTCTACATTGCTGAACCACAGAGATTCTGTTTGGAGTAAATCTTGTTTTCCAGATCCTTAGCCACAGAAAGAAATGTAGGTGCAAAGTACCAGGGTGCTGTCGGTGAGAGGATGGCAGATGGAGACTTCAAGCACAAGGAAAACAACCAGTGCCCTCTTACATACACGTATGTGTGCACCCAAGAACCCATGCCTATCTTACCGGTCCCTCTAGTGGGTCCCCATCATGCTGGCAGCGGTCAACATAACAGGCCATAGAGCCCAGAGAAGAACAGCAGCATGACTTACAGTGACCTTCAAAACAGTCACTGCCTGCTTCCTAGGAAATGGGCTCCCATTGGACCTAAGTTCTGGAAGGAATTCCTTTTTCCTGTC
Source organism: Ctenomys sociabilis (assembly GCA_004027165.1). Lineage (NCBI taxonomy): Eukaryota > Metazoa > Chordata > Mammalia > Rodentia > Ctenomyidae > Ctenomys > Ctenomys sociabilis. The sequence continues at coordinate 18,594 of PVKA01026764.1, forward strand.
TTATTTGGAATTCTCTGGTGGGAAGGGCCTAATGGATGCCCAAAGATAAAAAGCTGTACTTACCAGCCTGAGCTATGCTGAGAGAGATGAATTTGCTGCTAAGTATTATTATTATTATTATTATTTTTTTTTTGGTGTATGTGTGGTTTTTTTTTGGTGGTGGTGTGGGGGCTAGGAGGATACCAGGAATCTTAACTTGGAACCTTGCACTTATAAGGCAGGCGCTTGTGCCACTGAACTATATCCTCAGTCCCTGCTAAGATTTTCTTTGGAGTAGAACTTCCACTGTGAAGGCCTGTGCCTGTTCTTCTATACACATACAGTATTTTCCACGGTTTTGCCTATACTTACTTTGTAATGTTATGCTTGGGACTGAGAAAGATTAGCACAGCCAGCAAGGGAACTGTAAAGAATTATTATGCCGTCTCCTTCTCTGAACTTCAGAATTACTCTGCGTTCGGTTAAAATAGGTACTTAGTATGGGGAGCTTCTGTGCCCCACTACCTCTGTGCCTCTGGCTAACCGTATGACTGTTAGAAGTTTTTTTCCACTTGCCTGTGCTTTCTGAATGTGTACCTGGAGGGCACGGGCTTAAGACTCAGTTCTGCACTGATGCTATCGCAGATCCCATTGGCTTTTCTGGATTTTGCCCAAGAGGGCTGTGAGTTTTTAGCTTTCCGTGTTACTGTTTTGTGGTTTTCCTTGGGAGTCTCTCTGAGCCCTGCAGAGTAGGGATTTGAGGCTGACAGGATGAAGATCTAAGCGTGAACAACCTGGGCAAAAGCTAGGAAAGTGCTAGAGTGAGGCAGCTCAGTAATGCAGCGTACTGTGTCAAGCTGGAAGGAAGTGCTTGCTGATGGGACATAGAATTTCTAGCTGTGGGGTTCAGTGAGTTTACCCCTAGACGTCACAAACTACAGGCCTGTTACTAGTTTTTGTTTGTTTTTTGTCTTACTATATAGCCCAGACTAGCCTTGAACTTGCGATCTTCCTGCCTCAGCCTCCCTAGCAGTGAGATAATAGGTGTGTGTCACCGTACCTGCTCAAAGCCTGTGACTATATTAAACACCTCAGGATACTTGTGTCTTTTGGCTACTCTCCCTTGATGTGGCTGGAGCACTTTTTTTAGAATTTCCTTTAAGATGTGGATATTTGGTCTTGGCTTGCCTAGATCATACCAGTGAAGAGAAATTGTGTTGGGCCATCTATAACATATATAATTAATGTATCACATAACAGAACTTCCTTTATATTTTTATTATAACATTAAGATGAACACAAGCCCAAGTTTAATATATAAAAAAATTACATATCTGCTTAATAATAAAACACCTGTCTTCACAGAAGTAGGTTAAATACCCTTACTGATAATCACTGTGTTTCACTCACCGCATCCCACAATTGAATGTAACATGTGGTATTTGTGGGATTAGACTAGGCACAGGAGGCAGTTGGCACACCACTGCACCCTCCCCTCTACAGTGTTTGGTTGTCCTCCTCACAGTCTGCTCAAGTACTGTGCAGCTGAGTAATGAAGAATATTACTAAAACCCACATAATGATGCTCTGATCCTGTGGGGTTGCATGCAACCATGTACAGTTATTTGGACACACTGCTTTAAGGGCTTAAGTGTTTTTATCTTCTGTAGTGACAGATCTTCTGTCCCTCAAGATTGATTTAACTTAAAAATGGCTCAAAGTCAGAAAAGTGAAGTTTTCATTTTGTTTTTTAATAATATAGCAACTAGGCTCAGTGACCTTATGATTTTCACAATTTTTATTAAAATAAAATGTTTTTAGAGGCCATTGAGTGCTGTATCTAGAAGTGAGCTAGGTATTTACTGGTATGTTTTCTTTCTCAGTTTTTGCAACAAATATCTGAAATAGGGAATATCATCATCTGTGTTTTGGTTTTGTGTTTTTGAGGCAGGGTCTTGCTCTGTAGCTCAGGCTGGCCTTGAGCTCACTTTGTAGCCCAGGCTGCTCTTGAACTTGCAGTGATCCTCCTGCCTCAGCCTCCTGAATCCTGGCATTATAGGTATGCACCTTATTCCTGTCTCATGTTTTTATTATTGTTTTGTGATATTGAGGGTTGAACCAAGGACTTTCATTCTGAGCTATATCTCTAGCCTTTTTAATCTTTCCGTTTTTTGGAAACAAGATCTCACTGATTCAGACTAGCTTTGAACTCACTGTAGCCAGACTTGCTATGAACGCAAAGCAGTCCTCTTGCCCTAGCCTCCCAAGTGCTTGAATTATGATATGCACTGCCATGCCTGGCTTTTTACTTAAGACAGGGTCTCACTGAGTTTCCCAGGCTAAACTCAAACTTGAGATCCTCCTCCCTCAGCCTCAGGAGTGCTGGGATTATAGGTATGCACCATGTGCCTGGGTGGGAGCGTCTCTGTTTTATAGGTGGGGAAACATTAAGAAACTTATTTAAGGCCCTGCTTAGGCAGACACAGGGGTTCAATCCCTGGCCTGCCATACTGGCCCCACCCCCAGGGCCTGCTGAGACAGCAATTAAGATGATGGTGGCATGTGCCTATAATCCCAGTGCTTGGGCGGCTGAAAACAAGATCACTATGAGTCTGATCTGTGGACCCTGTACTAGATAGATTAGGAAAAAGAAAGAAAGAAACTCAAGGTTATTTGGAAGGAGCTGGTAGGACCAGGATTTGGCCTCAGGTAGTGACATTAATAAAATATAAATGATCATTAAGGATCTGTAAGTTCTGATTGGTTAACAGCCTATCATCATTTAAGCATACCTCATCATCCCACAGTATTAGGTACTGAGAATGAATAGTGCTTTATAATCATTACAGTGAATCCTCAACTTACGAACAAGTTCTGTTCTGAGAGAATGTTCATGAAGTAGGCTTTGTTCCTCATGAGTCTAACAAGGTGAGTCTTATACAGTACACCTGTGAAAGCTCACTGCTCAAATGTTCATAAATCAGGGACTGACTGGCTTTCTAGGAAAAACTGATAAACTGTAAACAGTATGACCAGAGATTTCCAGATCATTGTAGGAATGCAGAAAATGTGCATATTTTCAAAAGATAAAGGATGGTACCTAGATCAGAAAGCTGCTTCCAGCCCACCATCTACTTGACCTGTGACTCTAGGGAACTAAAGTCATCCTCCCTTGGTCACCTACCACCTGAACTCTGGATGTTCAGGGGGAAAAGTGGAGAATTTTGTGTAATTTGTGTTCAGAATAGTTTATAACAAAGGAAGATGGGAAAGGAGGAAGAATGTCTGGCTCAGAGGACAAATCAGAGCTCAATAGGAGCCAAGAGAGGAGGGGGAAGATTAATAGGAGGCACTAAGTCCCCCTAAATCATGGGCTTGTGGGTGGCAGAGTGTGGTCTGTCCCAGAAGCTCAGTTTCTTGGATGCGTTCTCTGATCAGCTTCATCTTGCAGTCCCAGAGGGCAGTCGGTGACCAGCAACCACACAACTTCAGGGGCAGGACCTCTGAGGACCCAGGGTCCAGGGATATGGGGGAGGATTCAAGGTGCAGGAAGGTTCCTGGGGGATTAAAAGCTGTCCCTTGAGATTTTCTATAGAGAAGTAGTAAAGGTGATGAAAGCATTGAGGTAGGAAGGGTAGAGGGAGCTGAAGCTGGTCCTGTTGCTACCTGGAAAATTACATGATCCAAAGCTAGATGACTTCAGAGAGCTGTAGTGGAGTGTAGGGTTAAGTCCTGGCATTAAGCTAACCCTGACTTGATTTCCTCATTTGTAAAATGAGGATAGTTGTGTAGTCAACCTTTGTTATCCATGACATATTCCTTTTAGGATCCACAAGAATACCAAATTCTGCAAATACTCAAATCCTTTATGTAAGATGGCATAGTAAGAAAATAAAACATAGTATTTGCATAACCTATACAACACTCTTTTAATAGACTTTAAATACTCTCTGAAGTACTCATTATATGTAATGTATATGCTATCCAAAGAGCTGTGTTGCCAAGCATGACGGTGCACACCCAGCACTTGGGGGCGTGGCAGGAGGATTGCACAAATTTAAGGCCAGCCTAGGATAAATAGTAAGTTCAAAGCAGATCTGAACTACGTAGCAAGACCTGTCTCAAAAAACAAAAACAAGCAAAAAGTTGTGCTGCATCATATTATTTAGGGAGTAATAAGAAAAAGTTTATACACGTTTGGTGCTGCTGAAGTTTGTTTTGTTTTGGTTCTTTTCCAAATATTTTTGGTTTATGATTGGTTGAATCCATGGATGTAGAATTGGAATAAATAGAACTCACAGATGTGGATGGCCAATTACACTTCCTTGGATTATGAGAATTTAAAAGAGATGTATGGTTAAAGATGATGTATGGTTATGTAGGCAGTGATCCTTAATTCTGTTATAGTTATAAAGCTACTGCTGCCTACCTCCTCATTCTGCAGAATAGATGACTCTGCCATACCACTGTGTGTTTTGGTGTCACATGGGCTGCAGACTTGCCTGTGATGTAGGTCCTACCACCAAATGATATCTTCCTTGCCCTGTGTATTCCCACTTTACCCAATGGGTAAGTGGGAAATAAAGATGGGTATCAATATGTCTCTAATTTTGCAAACAAAAAAATTGAAAATTAAGGGATAAACAACTTTGCCTGACAGCACACAGCTGATTAAAAAAAAAAAAACTAGGCCTATTTACCTCAAAGAATCAATCCTATTTTTACATCTCAGTTGTTTGCATAGTACCTAATCTAGACAGTTGGAACAGTCAACAGAAGGGGAATGTGAACTAGTTCAGCATGGGTCAGGGAGAAAGCTCAGTGGCATAAGTGTCTGCCTGGCAAACACAAGGTCCTGAGTTTGATCCCTGGTACAAAAAAATAAAATAAAAAACTAAAATAGTTTGGCTTGTTGACAAGCGGCTAGTTCCCTAAAAGCTGCTTGAAATAAATGGGGTCAGTACTAACCTTGGGGCTTCATTATTACAAATAACCATGGAAAAGGTTTAAGGAAAAGCCAGGCATTTGTTCTGCACCCCACAACTGGCTTTACATAAGCTTGATTTGCTTAAGGTCTTCATGAGATGAACTTTAGTATCCTTATTTTAAAAATAGATGAAATAGGGTCAGTACAGTCATGTGACTTGCATTCAATAATAAGCTCCAGTTCAAACATTTTAAAATTACCATCTGTAGGGCCAGCCAGATAGCTCAGCAGATTAAAGCACCTGCTTAGGCTGAGTGCAGCACCCGGGTTTGATCCCCAGCATGCTGTTCTAATCCTGCCCCCAGGGCACTCTGAGAAGCTGATTGAGACTGAGCACACACCTGTAATCTCAGCACTTGGGAGGCAGAAAACTGGAGGATTACGAGTCTGATCTATGTAGTGAGACCCTGAACACCCTGTAGACCCTCTACCAAAATACATTAAAAAAAAAAAAAACCTAATAGTCTCTGAAGTGATTCAGTGGTAATGGAGAGATTCCAGTTCTGGGACTGTGGTGGGCAGTTTGCGAGAGGCAGACCACTAGCTGCCAAAGCAGTTGGGAATGCTGTTAGAGTGAGTGCTTCATTAGGAGTCACTCTGCTCTAGGACCCACCATCCTTGTTCCTGAGGCTAGGCCAGATCTCAGCCTCCTACATAAGCTACCCTTATGTTGGGAGGCATGATACCATTGTTCCTAGAAACTGGATCTCAGCTTGGAACTGGGCCATAGTGGAAGATGTCATTCTTGCCAGGTCCAGTTCATCTGGGTACTTGGGGCCTCCTAGCAAGGGATCTTACCAAGACTAGTGCTTGGGTGGAAAGGAGGTCTCAGGAAAGAAAACTTGGTTCTTCCCTGACTGCCTAGTAATGGTGGATTCAGGATAGAAGATCACACTAAGATTGATGGGTTAGAAGACACTTGGGAAAGAAGAATGAATAAAGGTTATTTCCCAAGATTGATGATAGCCAGCAAAGCAACAGAAGTGGTAACTACTCTGAAGTGGGCTGGCACACAGGCTGAGCAGGAACACAGCTGGACACAGAGGTCATTGGGCTGAGCTTTCACAGGAAATGGCAGGCTTCCATTGTTTGCTGGAGGAGGTAAGGAGCAGGGACAAGGCTAAGTTGCAGCAGTGTGACACCCCCCACCCCACAGACTCATACCCATGCTGAAACAGCCCCCTGGCGCCACCAAGTGCCCTGTCATGGTGCTGGTGCCTAGAATCAAAGAGGAGGAGCAGTGGAAGCTGGTGGGGTAAGGAGGAACCCTTCTTACAGTTCACCCCCTCCCAAACTGCAGATCTCTTAAATCACTGCCCTGACTTGCTCCATGGAGTGGTCTACCTCCTTTGATGGCTTTCATGTCCACTCTTCACAGATTTCTTCCAGTGAATATGGAGGATTATAGCCTTGGACTGATGAAATCTGGGCTCCCTCAGCTTTCTTCACCCCAACTGGATTATTCTGGATCTTAAGACTCCTACTAGTGGAGGGTGACCCCAATCAGAGTTTGGGGTTGACGATAAACATACTATGTTTCATGGAGCATCACTAGGGCCCAGCGCCAGCTCTCTGCCTGATGTATTTTCCCTGATATATGATCCAGATAGGACACACTGAGAGGCCTAGGTGACACCCACAGGCCGACAGCATCACAGGGCTGGAGGTGGGACTGCTCCACTAGCCCAGTTACTCTGAGCAGGCTGTCCTTGTACCTTCTCTCTTTCTTGGGAGATGAAATGGAAGCAGCCAGAAAATGTGCTGTTTCCCTCTAAATAAGTCCTAATTGGAAAATAAAGCCTAGCATGATTTTTCAGGATCATAACATAAGGCCTGCCCCCAACATAAGCCCCAGTTAAGTTCCTCAGCCAGATGGATGCACTTAGTACCATGGTAGTGAGCCTTTTAGGGATGAGTGCCAAACTGCAGCTCAGAACCCACTTATTTATTGCATAGTGCTAATACCACAATTAAACCTGAATACAGTACTTAGGTTTCTTGGTTAAAAAAAAAATTCATACATTAGCATCTTTTGTTTAAAAGAAAAACACTAACGTGTGTGCCATAGGTTTGCCATCGCAGATTTAATATATCCATTGTAATACATGATAGGTGTATTGAATTATAAAATATTAATATATAATTAAATATAACTAATATTGACATTAATACTTAAGTGATAATATGAAGTATTATTAAGCATTTGTAAATAACCAAGTGGGCGCCTTTGGATGACAGAAAAATGCCTATGTAAGCAGATGAGCTTGAGACTTACTGCCTAATGACCCACTGGAGTGCAGACAGTATGTGAATGGTGTGTACACTTGATTATGAATGGACATGGTTGTGTCTACCATGAAACTTTAGCATTCAGTACATGGTATGTTGTAGTGGATGTACTTATTGCACTTATGTGAAATAAATGTTTTCTGAATTTTGGTGCCTGCATTTTCCTTGCTTGTGTGTAGACCATCATTCTTAACTGGTTTTGTTGCCACTCCCATCCATAAGCCTTCAGTTAATGGAAACGTGAAGCCCACCCTGCAAGAGGTGGTGACTTGGGTGGAGAACTCCTGCGAGGAAATCCCTGACAACTCTGTTGCCAGTGTACTACATGCAGGCTACATGTACAAGAAATGATCATTTAAGGAGATCTGTTGCAGAATTCAAGGTTTGGAGAGTTACGGCAATGCTCCAGAGGAAGGTGATCCAATTGTATTTAGAGAAATGTAGATTCTTGTTCATGAAGAAAACAAAACATCCCCTGAAAATAAGCCTTATTGCATCTTTCGGAGAAGTCAATATTAGAACAGGATTTTTTTTTTTTGGGGGGGGGGGGTACCGGGGATTGAACTCAGGACCCTGCGCTTATTCTACTGAGCTATCTCCCCAGCCCCTGAACTGGTCTTATGGTGGTTTAGTTTTTGTTTTTGCTATTTCCTCCACAGAGCCAAGCTGGGTAAGTCATTTTCTGTCTGGTCACTAGAGCTTCCTTTTTTTTTTTAAGACAGAGTCTCATGTGTAGTTCAGGCTGGCCTTAAATTCACGATGTGGCTTAGGCTGGCCTAGAACTTGCAGCGATCTTCCTGTCCCATCCTCGGAGTCCTGGGATTACAGGCCTCCTATGTAACTACGCCCCGTGCCCGAACTTTTTGTTTGTTAACTGCCTCAGGGCCATTATGAGGCAGTTCGTATCCAAGAAGCACACAATTGTTTGACTTCATAGAAGAGTGCACCACTTAGGAACCCTGCTCCCCTGGAAGGGGTGTAGCTGGCAGGCTTCTTTGTTCTGGTTCTAGATCTTAGAAGGCCTAGGCTGGGAACTGGGAGAGCCGGAAGTTGTAGTACAACGTCCAGTACTCCTTAGCCACCCCCACCGAAGGCTTCTTTCCTCCAGGCTTACCAACCCCAGATAACCCGCAGAAACATTCTTCAGTGCCATATGGGAATTTTTATTTATTTTTTATAAATTTTTATATTTGAATTTTCCCTCCCATTCTTTTTGTTCTGTTCATGGTGTGATCCTCCACCCTCTCATTTGTAAGGCTTTTCGGGGTCACACCACCTGCGTGCAGAGACCTCGGTGTTAGGCACTAAGATTACCCCCAGAGGGCGCTGTTGTTTGGCGAGAGAACACAGGGCCAAGAGTGTCTGAGGCTTGTGGGAAACCTAATGGCTGTACCAATCGCTCGCTCTCTGGGACCTACTTAGCCCTTGATGAGCATTGTTCTCTGTCTGTCTTTCTTCTTCCTTCCTCCGTCTTTCTCTGTCCCCCTCCTTTTTCGCTGTCTATCCCTCACTCTTTTCCTATGTAAATTTTTGTTCAGAGTAAATCTTACTTGAAGTGTAACTAAAACTTGGGGAGTTGCTTTGGTCTAGAAAGGGTGGAATGCAGAAGAATCTAACTTGGCCTCTTCTCACATTTAGAAATTCCTGAATCTGTTTACTTAGACTTCAGATACTGAGAACTGGTCCTGACACATCAGAGATCTCCAGCCACTTAGAAACCTGCCTTGGTACCTTCCCCTGAGCCCCTAGTTGTGTCCTGCAGTGGTCTGAGCTTAGCCTGCCCTGCTGTGCTGATTGGCCAATGACCCCATCCCCTCTCCCAGGGTCATGAAAGTGGAGCTTTGCAGCCCTGCCAGCTGCAGCCCTCAGAACTCAGGATTCTGAGCTCTGTGACTAGACCCCAAGTCTGGACCAACTTACAGTCTGCATCTCACTCTGGCCTAGGGGGGCATCATCATACCCACCTTGTAGGAATGGCACATAGGCTTCTCAAGTGATGCAGAGCAGAAGCGGGTACAGTGGCGCTTGATCCAGCGTAGCTTGGAGGCTCTGCACAGGACCCTCGGCCCTGGGAGGTGGATTCGTGTGGGCAGCCCCTCAAACCAGGTGTACTGGCCATTTACATCCAGCTGCTTCATGTCGCCCATGGGAGTTCTGTAGCTATAGGTCTTCAGAAAGACAACCTGCAGGTTCCTCTTGAGTGGTTGTTGCCTCTGGGTGCTAGTTTTCAGACCATGACCTGTTGATATCCTTGGGATGTCAGGCTCCATCTGCTTTTCCTTCCTTGATACTGCCACAGGTGAACCTTCTACCATGTTCCTTGTCCCTGGTTCCTCCTTGTACTCATCAGGCCTTACTTCCTGAGGTTTCCCTGTGGACTCTATTTTCTTGGATTCCAGATTCTTCTCAAGGCATGTAGCATCTTGGAGCTCTTCATTATTTGGTTTTACTTTATTGCAAACATTGTTTTCCCTATCAGGGAAAGGAAAAGCTGTCAGCAAAGCAGAGCTAAGGTCCAAGCCTAGTGCTGAAATAGCTGCTATGCAGTGAGCTCAGGGGAGCCCCTTATCAGAGCTAGAGAGCCTCAAAAGAAACTTCTGTACTGCCTAGAAGCCTATGCTTGGAGCAGGGAGTGTAATAGGAAGAGATAGAAAGAAGTTGGGAAGGTTAGGAACTGGGAATATATATTGTATTCATCTGCCACTATGTCAGGGTTCTGTCTCTCTGGACTTCAGTTGAAAGGATGAATGGCCCACTGATTTTTCAGATTATGTTCTAAGGAAATCTAGGATCTGAGGAGGTAGCTCACTTGCCCTGAGTAGGGGGGAGGATAAGGGCAAGATACTGTCCACCCAACAACCACCACCTAGTTGGGGCTTGCGGACAGATATTTCAAGAGAAGGTTCATTGCTTTAAAAAATGGAAAATTATGAAGCTTCATGATCCTGACCCTTCTGGTTCTGTTTCCTGATTGCATACCAAATCAGAGAGGAGCCCAGAGGAAGAATTAAGGTATTATCTTTGCTGAAAGCATGTCTGTAATAGATTGGGCCCCTGCAAAGCCCCATTCTAGTATACCCTGTAACATCCTGGCTGTATGGAAGGAGTGAAGTTAGGGTTCGAGAACGGCAATGCCAGTGCTGGCTGAGCCCCTACTCTCTGTGGCCCTGAGCACTCAGTGTTTCTGCTAAGCAGGAGGCAGTGAAGCAGCATAACTGCTTGGGTTTTGCTTTGTTTTGAGACAGTGTCTTGCCATGTAGTCCACACTAGCCCATGCAAATTTGAACTCCAAATTCTGCCACAGCCTCCTGAGTGCCAGGATTTCAGGTATGTGGCACCATACCCATCTAAGTACAGCCCTTGGAATCAGGCAAACTGTGGTTCCAATTGAGCTGCTTCCCCTTACCATCTGGATTGCAGTAAGAAATTTAACCCACAGAGCCAGAGTTTTATCTGCCATACAGAGTATTTTGTGTACATGGTAGGATTGTTGTGAAGAATAAACTAAATGCAGTTACTTCTGAGGTGCCTCGTACAGTAATTAGCATCTAGCAGGTACCTAATAAATGTCAACTTCCTTAATATTCTAAAGTGACTTGTGAGGAAATTCAACCTCAGGAAGAAATACTAATCCTTCAACTGCAGAGGACATTGTGCAGGGAAATCTCTGGGTTAGGCTGCTGGGAGAAAAATGATCCCTTGTACTTATTGCCCCAGGCTGTAGTTGGCCTGGAATTGGATGATTATGACCATTGTTCTGGGTATGACTCTGACATCAGATCGGCATGACTTCATATTGTTGCTCTGCCACTTTCCAGTTCACTTATCTGAGTGAAGCAAATTAACTCTTAGGACTGAGTCCCTACCAGTAAAATAGGTACAGAACCTTTGTGAAAATGAGGTCTAGTTTTTAAATTCCTTAGCACACTGCCTGTTCCCAGTAATGACAGCTGCTGGGTCTATCGTAGAAGTGACAGATAGGCTGAACTCACCCAGAGGAGGCACAGAGGATCTTTGGAACTCTGAGCATTGAATTCCAACACCTTCTGGCCAGGTTATGCAGCTCTTTAATCCGTCTGTTTGAGCTCTTGAGTAGCTTCAAGAGTGACAAGTTTCTTAACACCTGCCAGGAGTGAGAAAGCAGAAAAATTGCTTAAGGCTGGGTGTGCTGACCCCTCTGGGAGTCTGAGTCTGGCAACCAGAAGCAGCACCACATGGAGACTCATGCTTCCCTAAGCCAGGGTCAAAACAAGGCATCTCACCATTTTAAGTCGACTCCGCTGGATTGTTTTGTAGATAATCTGCTTTGTCTTGTCCTGCAGTTTCTCATCTTCCATCTGAGGGATAGAGGAACAGAGAAGAGGATTAGCATAGGAGGAAAAGCCTTCTGAATGACCTCATGATGTCTCTCATTTGGCTGAATGTCCTTTGACTAGTCTTTTTTTTTTGTCTTTTTGAGACAGAGTCTCACTATGCAGTTCAGGCTGGCCTTAAGCTCACTTTGTAGCTCAGGCTGGTCTTGAACTCACAACAGTCCTCCTGCCTCAGCCTCCCAAGTGCTGGGGTTACAGGCATGGCCACCACTCCCGGCTTGACTAGTCTTAGATTGGGCGTTTTGTCACCTTGGTTTGGGGACAGAATGGTGGATCATTCAAGCCTCCTGACCTTTACCCTCTCCCTTTCCCCCTAAGTAGGAAGTCCTCTGTTCTTGGTGTGGATGGATTCTTTGTTCAAGCCCCTTCCAGGATCTCATCCCAGGGTCTAACCCAATGTCTGACCTTGGAAGCCACTCTGTTCGCAAGCTTTTTCTTTGCTGATGGACACATATTGGGGGTGTGAGTCCTCAAAGACTGAAGGAACAAGACTGGGCCTGGCACTGTGTGCACCCTGCCCCTCTCAGTCCAGCCAGTGCTCAGCCTGGGCATTAGATGGTGGTACAGGAGCTCCCAGTCAGGGGAGCTGTGACATCACTGAAATATGTGACAGAAGCAATGCTGGGTCTGAGGGATTATGTGTGGGACAGGGATGGAAGGTGAGAAGGAAACACCCATCTGTGGAAAAACACATAGTAGGTAACAGGCAGCAGCATACATTGTCACAGCCTCTCTGTGATGTAAGAGGATTATCATCCTCTTTAAAATGAGAAAGCCAAGGCTCAGAGGGGCTAGATAATTTAAAGCTGGATGGTAGTGGAGCTGGAATCATAGCTAAAGTTTAATAGTCAACTCATGAAGGCAGGGATTCCCAAACTGCTCATGTATTCAGTCCCATATTGTTTTTTTTTTTTGTTGTTGTTGTTGTTGTCTTTTTGAGACAGGGTCTCACTATGCAGTTCAGGCTGGCCTTAAGCTCACTTTGTAGCTCAGACTGGTCTCGAACTCACAACAATCCTCCTGCCTCAGCCTCCCAAGTGCTGGGATTACAGGCGTGCACCACCACGCCCGGCTT